>MJUU01020010.1:0-17642 GCA_002080025.1 Modiolus philippinarum
CCATTAAAATCCAAGCTGATCTTGAACAAGTACGTAGTGTGTTCAACAATTGTTATCGTTTGGTTAGTACCAGTGCTATTTTATACTTTGAAAGATGTTCTGGGGACAGACATAGCGAATCCGACGGCAAATATAATTCACTCCCAGTTATCTTACGCTTTTCCACTTATTTTCATAATCATATTCCATACAATGAAAATTGTAGCCTTGAAAAGAAACCAGTTTGGAAACACTGACAAAGTACTGAAACGAATGGAGAAGAACGTTGCTGCAGTTATCTTAGCCTTCTTCTTGTTGCCCTTACCGTGGCAAATTTTCCGCCTACTGGCCGTAACATCTATATATAAAGCAGGTTATCTGTTGCAAGCTATTAGTGGTTTGCTTATGCAAACAAATAATTGTATAAATCCTATTTTATACGCTTTCTTGTCTCCTCAAATTAGAAAAAGGGCCGTGAAAATGGTGAATTATCCGTTCCGATATCTTTGTAAATGTGACAACACAGTGTTAGTTGCGACCACATACCGGAAGCGGGAATCTTATTCTGTTTCTACTGATTTTACTTTGTACAACAGTGATAACAATGTTAAAAGTATAAATATCAAAATGTAATATTATTTCAGATTTCAAAAAAAAATGTTGACAATAAAGCATGTGTGTTAATATTTTGTTATTCGACATAGAGTGATTGATGCCGCATTTTACTTACTTCAAAGTATGAAATACTCTCCGAGTGTTGAAAGCCAGTGTGGGACTCATAGATCAAGCAGCAAAGGAGCATCATTTTTATTGTTTTATAAGTTAAAACTTTGTCTCATGTAATATATACTTCTTAGCCCTTTAAATTTGTTACCATGTACAAATATTACAAAGAAGGAATATTACAATGAAGTATTTTACAATGAAGGGATTCAAAGTAAATGCAAATGAGACAAATTTTCTACAAATACATGGAAAAACCATGCGATCATGGAATAACGCTGTTATTCATCTTGAAGTTACCATGAAGCCTTCAATAATGAGCTTTGCTAATGCCTCATTCATAGCGAGTTCAAGAAGGCCCCTAGCATTGGTTTGAGCGGAATCCATTTCTAGATGTCAACCAACGCTACATCTATGCATTCATTGTAAAATTGGTAAAGATGAAGTTGAATTACAAAATCACAAGTTTTGTGTTATTTTACCAAAACTTCAGAACCAAAGAAAATTACCCTTTTGAAAATTATTTCGGCAATCAAATACCGAAACAAAAAGGTAGAAGGGGAAGTCTAAAATTAAAATTCAAAAAAGAAAGAAATAACATACACACGCCAATTCATATATAATACAAATCGAAACAACGCGAATAGGGCAAACAAAATGAATGTCGCGAAACTAAAATACAAGCAGTAAGAACCAACATAAAAACTGGAGGAATCATCAGATGATCCGGAATGGTAATCATGATCTGCTCCACAACCCGACATGCTGCCAATGAAAATCCTTCATTGTCAGAGTAGATGTTTGTCAGTTCGGTAATAAAATCTGGATCCACCACTAATTGGTTCTTCACATTTTTGCACTTGGGTATTATTTTCTTGGTCATGCATTAAGTAGTTCGAGCCTAACAAAAATATCAGATTTTTTTTTTATTTTGAAATATTGTGTAGGTCTTAACTCATATGTTCTACAAATTAAAAAAGGGAAAATATTATCATCTTTTTCCTGTTATCGGGCTTTGGAAAACAAGTCAAATTCATTATTTTTCAGCAATATTTACAAAGACAATACAAGAAACTCTGAGAAAATGTTTATTGTTTAGCTTTCATATGAAGTAAATAACAGATTTTTTTTATATTTTAAAGCGATACACTTCAGCTATCTGTTGAGATAAATATATATATATATGTATGTCACCGTTTGATTATGCAGTTTATAACTTAGAAAATATTTACGGCAAAA
Organism: Modiolus philippinarum; assembly: GCA_002080025.1. NCBI lineage: Eukaryota > Metazoa > Mollusca > Bivalvia > Mytilida > Modiolidae > Modiolus > Modiolus philippinarum. The sequence goes on from MJUU01020010.1 coordinate 1,942, forward strand.
GGGAGATAACTCGCAGGAAAGTGAATGATACACATGTGCAAATATATTATGACGTCACAGTGAAATAGCCGGGAAAAAATTCTAGCTTGAAAAGTAAGTGAGAACCGAACCGTCAGTCTGAAAAGAACAATCCAAGGACAATGGCAACGTCGGAAAAACGAAGAAACGAAGACATAACATGAGCACGGCACAGAAAAGAAAATGAAGACACCCACATATACAAAAATGAACAACACGGACCCAATAAAAACCATGGATGAGATCAGGTGCACCGGTAGAGTAAGCATCTCCTGCTTCTTATAAGACACCAGCCGTGTTGAACATGTCAAATCCGGTAGTAAAGTCAAATCCGGTAGAGGAAAATCAAACTTTAGTGGCAAAGAGTAAGATCTGTTGTCATCTGGGAAACAGATATCTCATAGCGGCCCACTAAATCGTGATGTCAACCGTAAAACTTCTGTAGTGATGAACTCAAGTTATGGGCAACATACCCTTGCTTAAGTAGCCTATTTGTAAGCAACCGAGCTCTATCAAGGTAGTCACTGTATCGACCACAGGCCCTTGAGTGGCGAATGAGTTGGGAGATGTAAACTCCGTATGCTGGTGCTTTTGGAATGTTGCTACAAAGAAAGGGGAAGTTGACTATTGGAAAAGTGAAGTCATCGCGTTTGTTTGTAGTGTACCTCTTTTGTCAATTTCAAGATGAAGGTCATGGAACGAGGCTGATGTGGAAGTATCTGTAGTATCCTTAATTTCTAGCTCTTTGGATAGATAAGATGAAGAAAATCACCAAAGCGAGGATTGTTTAGGGATAAAATATCATCTATATAACAGAAGCTGAAATTAAAGGACTGGGCCAGTTTTTTTATCTTTATTTTGAAGAAGCCCTTCGATGAATTCAGCTTCATATGAGTGGAGAAATAGATCGGCTAAAAGAGGTGCACAGTTTGGGCCCATTGGAATTCCGATAGTCTGTTGAAAAACAAGTCCTCCAAACTGGACAAATATATTGTCGATCAGAAACTCTGATCTCTGCCTATAACAATGTACTTATATCTTTGTTCGCCGTTCTTGCGGGAGAAACATCTATGAATTATATCTTTCAGCCGTGATTTCAGTTGTTCATTTGGAATTGCAGTATAAAGCGTGGAAAGTCAAAAGTTTTAATGCTGTTACAGTGTGATAATTATCTCGATTTTAAGATGTCAAGCAGATCCTTAGAGTTTTTTTAATAAGCACATTTCATTTACACCACTTCTTGAAAAGCTAGTATCACAATATTTTTGAAGGCCCTCTTTACGGCTGTCAAGATGGATGTTAATAGCTTAGAAATGGGTTTTGTAGAACATTTTGCAGATCAGGTCAATTTCGCATACGACTCGATTTTTGCATTATGCGCCAATTGAAATCATCGTGTATTAGTGTCGATCTACCATCAATGCATAAACCAGACAATGTAAAAAAATCATCAACTGCCGATTATTTAATGAAAGCAAAGCAGCTAACAAAAAGGTCATGTTCGTTTGTTCAATTTTATTTGTTCGCAATATCTTGAACTCTATCTCTGTATAATAATACAGATATGGTTTTCTAGTATCGGATGCAAATATTAATTTTAAGAAGAATGATGTAAGTCATTATTTTCAATTGTAGATATTCGAATGTCTGTTATTTTTACCCATAAAATGCAATGTACATTTGTTTCCACACTGAATTTCTTTTTTTTCAAAATCATCCCTAATTATGTTTGAGGGTACATTTTTCAATGCAGACAAGACGTTCAACTTCTTGAACTTGTCATGAGTAAAAGTCATTGTTGAAGGTCTAGTGGAGACTTCAAGAAGGAGAACAACAATAAAAGCGTTGTTCCATTACTATGTTTTTACCATGTTTTTGTAGAGGCTTTGTCTTTTTTGCATTTACTCTATTCCCCTTCAGCGTAAATTTACTGGAAATTCAGAATGGTTAGTTCCTACCAGGTAACATGCCTCTACGTCAAAAAGTACAGCAATCAATATTGTAAACTGAAAATTAATAAGTGTCGGTATGTAAATAATTAATAAAATATCGAAGTTACTGTGAATTTGTTTCTGCATATGGGCTTTTCGACAACTTATAAACCAATGTTACATCAGTTTCAAAATATAATGTCAAAATGTAAGAAAATATCAATCTTTATAAAAATGAGAGAAGATAATATAAAAAGAATGGAAATGGGGTAAAAATCAAGGAGACAACATCCAATCTCTACGTTTCACGACCCAAAACAAAGCATACAGTTTTCATCACAGTGATGAACCTCACACCATATAGCAAGCCCTAAATGGATCTAAAAAGTAAAAAAAAGTGAATAAATGAATGGAAACAAACCACATCCAGTAACCCGAATACCAAGAGACTGAATTTTTTTTAAAATACAAGCACAAGGCAATGCCCAACATATTCCCAACTTGGGACAGGCTCAAAAATTGAATTGGGTTAAACTTTTCTTGGATACAAACCCTCCTCCTATGTTACGTTCCTATGTTTGGTGAATGCCTAAAAATAAATTCACAAAAAGACTCACATTAAAAAACAAAGTAGAAAAGAGTCCATTTTATCAAGACAAGGACTTTTACAAAAAAAGTACATAAAACATGAAGACGATGCACAAGGATACCCTCCTGACAAATGCTGGCAGTTACTAACAGCTATCTAAGGACTTCGACTTAATTTCCGTTGACTATGATATCAAGCATTCTTACATATGGAACTTCAGTTGAAATTACACATGTACATTTACTTCTTAACAACGTCATCAATTATGAAAGAAGAACTTTTTTTAATTTGAAAATTTCAACCATTTACAGAATGTAACTGTTTTGTTACAATTTTTCTACTATTGATAACACTTTTTTTATGAAAATATCATTTACGAAATAAACTGGGTCATCCATTTATACTTCTTTTTGGTTTTGGTTTGTTTTTGTTATGTTTTTTTCATGTTTCTTGTTTTTATTTTCAGTCTTTGTGGCTGCTTGTTTCATTGATTTCTGTGTTTTCATTTCAAGTTAGCTCTCTTTTGCTACTTATTCTGCTGTCGTTTTTTATTTATCCAAAATTTCTGTATCAACATTGTATGTACATGTATAACAATTGTTTATGGAAATAAACTAATATGTATTTTTTAAATAAAATGACATGCCTAGTCACGTGATTGACAGAGATTAAAATAATGCACAGTAAAGTTCTTAATTATGAACAAGAGGGTTGTCATTTTTTACAAACTAACTATATAACAACTAACAAAATACTAATGTTACCATGGTTACTGCAATTTTGGTTTCTGGATATGGCCATTTCGACAACTTATGTATCTTAAGTGTAGATAAAAAAAGCATTTGGAATTGTAAATCTGATAAAGGGCAAGTCATCACTAAGATCTAAAAAAAAATGCCCAATCAGCTAAGGACATAGCTAAGCGCGAGGGAGATACTTCTTAATTTAAGTAAAATTTTCTAAAATTTAGATAATTATTGCAAAGTGATTTATGCAATTTCATACATTCGATCTCAAAACAAAACCTGATTAGAGTACATACAATGTCCCATTTTAAGAATTGCGTGTTTGCTCCATGTTCAGGTATGTGATCTATTAGAATAATCCATAAAATATAAATTTTGATGGATCCAAGTGTAATTTTTATATGCCTTGATACATCCGTCTTCTTTATTCCAAATTCTCGAACCTTAAGATGCAAAAACATGAAAAATCGATTTATATCACAGAGTATTTTTTTTATATTTTCTAATATTATTAATTTGATATCGTTTGAGAAATTTGATTAGTTGAGAAATGATCACATGACCCACTGTATATTTAGAGATTGACTAGCATATCAAAAAGTTATATCGCACGTTACAAAAAATGGAAATGCATATCGCATGTCTGTTTGAATGTTTATAATCTTGTTTAATTTATTTTATGCATTTTTCAAGAAATAATTACATGTACATACACACAGTAATTATATGATAATGCTTATTAACTTTTAAATATATTAATTTTTGAGATATTTAAAACATATCTTGAAATTGATAATTTAGACAAAGGATAAACATGTCCTTTTCAGTGTTCATGTAAATTAATAATATAATAATTGTAGTCTGTGTATGAGGTCGATACGATGTTATATCGACCTGTGAAAACATATCGACCTCGGATTTCATCCACGGTCGATATGCTTTTCCCAGGTCGATATAACATCGTATCGACCTCATACACAGACTATAATTGTATAATATCAAATGTGGAATTTTTGATATCAGAAAATATTTTTTGATATAAAAAAATAAGGATTTATTCCAAAACGGCGCTTCATAGACAAAAAACGTTAAGTACAGGTCGTATTTCATCTCTCTTAGAATGAAAAACTTTCCAAAACTTCGTTAAATAAGACATGATGACATAAGTTTTTATGCTCCCTCTGTATCACTAAATCCTGTGAGTTTTTTTAGTCAACTACAATTGTTTTTTAATTAACATGATTTGGAAAAGATATCATTCAGTACATGCATGTGTAACCAGATACCGACAATTATTTAAGTACTCCAACGAAGATTTATGTGAACAGATTTTAATTGTCAATTTTCAATGTAAAATTAATAATAATTTCATCCTACATTAATTCGAAGTTGCACGTTACGCTTCATTTTAGATTAAAATATATATTTTGTCTCGAAGATTTCAAAGGAATTCATGAATGCACTTTTATGTTTATTTGCGTTTTTCTTGCATTTTCTATCTAGCGGGTGGTCAAAATGCTGAAACTGCAAATTATTTAAACTATTTTTGCAATAGCCGTGATAGCTCTCAATAGGACTATTACAATACTGAAAATAATCAAAATCTTATTATTTAATGATGTCAAATTTTCTTTAACCTGAAATTGGGAGAATTCGAAAGGTAAAATTCAAATTATTGATGTAGACACCTATCTTTTTACACCATTCATGTTCTTGGAATTATACTTTTTTATTTTCTTTTTTTGAATACCTAAATTTATTCTATATTATTTTTGATACAGTTTTATAATACTTTAAATATTTATTTTTGCCCAATATGTATGCCAGAACTCTTAAAAGCGGCTCTTTTTTTTGCTTAAAGGCTGTTGTATACATTTTCTCCTTCATGGAAAGGAAATAAAATTATGACTATATTTTCTCACTGCGTGATGCAAACAAGTTTCAACTTTCTTCCGTTTTCGCTTACCACACCAGTTTTGTTAATCAAAAATGTCTAACTGTTATGCACAGAAAATTTAACAAGGATAATTTTTATATATAATGTGAGTTAAGTGTTTGTAAGAGAATTATTCAAGTAATGTACGCTGGAAATTTCAGGTTCGCCTTTGCCAAGTTTTTTTTTACATTATTTTCTCCAAATTATTTTTACTTTGAATTAAAAAAAATAGCTGTTTAATTGAAACCCTAATTAGAAATAATCAATGACAGGATATGAAGTAAATGCAAATGAGACAAAATCTCTACACATACATGGTAAAACTCAATAATGAAGCAAACGCTTTTATAGAATTCTTCATCATTAAGTCATCATCATTCTTCCAAAATTAGCTTTGCTCATACCACGTCCACATATGTGGCAAGTTAAAGACGGCCTTTTGCACCGGTTTAAGCTAAATTCATTACTAGATTGAAAATCGTTTATATCTTTAAGAAAGTGTCCTTAACATGCGGGAAAGTGTTACCCTAAGTAATACTACAACTTAATTGGACATATTGAAGATTGAAACTGTACTAGAAATAAGTAGATTACTCTGTGAAATGTTCAAAATTATGTCGGAACAGCAATTTAATTTATCTGAGGTTATAGTTGTGTTAGCACTCTAGTTTATCTATAAAGTGCCCTTAAAGTGTTTCTGTTCGTGGCTAAATCCCATTGCTATGGTTTTAACCTCAGGGCCCCGCAATGGGCAATTAATGGACAACACTTTGAATGGATAATTATGAATTATTCAGGAAAATCTAAGAGTTAATGATCATTTGTTTGATATATTATAGTCTGTTATAGTTAAATACTTAATATATACAAGTGTATATGGACGATAATTCTATTAAGGTGTGCAAAAAAATACTACACACAAAATCAGTTCAGGAATAAATTACGCGAAGAACATCAAGAAAGGTTTGAATAAAGCCTGGAACAAAATACAAAAATACTAAGTAATGGAAAAATATTTCATTTTTGAGATATATGTTGAATAGTTTCTAGGCGATAGGCAAATACAATGTAGAAGGTTATTGTGGGATGTGGTTAGAAGGAGCACAAATTATAGAACATATTCTAGATGATAATGCTATGCTTAACATTTGCCATTCCACTGCTTTGCAATGCTCTGATTTCTACAGCTATTATACCTACTGCTGTTTTGTAGAACGTGACAGCTCTGGATTTGTCGTCTGTCAGTCTTTCGAACGTGACTGTCCAGAAATTATCGTCTGCTGATTCATCAAACAAGAGCATAAACTACAGCTCCATTACTGATTTGCCGCCAGAACTTTGCAATTGGAAACTACCAATAGTTGAATGGATTAAGTTATTTATTCTCTTAATAGGATTAGTTGGTAATGGGTTGACATGTTTGGTAATATCAAGGAACAAAATTATTCATAATGTTTCATATCTTATCATATGCTGTATCTCTGTTGCAGATTTCCTGGTCTGTGTGACTTCAGTCACTTGGATAATTTCTATGGTAGGATATGTAGATATGAGGCAATATATTGCCTTTGGGAAACGCGCAAGTTGTGTCAACGTTACATCTCACAACTTTATAAGCCATTTTATTTTTAATTTAAATGATGTATCGTATTTATCATCTGCACATTTTATTGTTGTTCTCGCAGTATTCAGATTTATTATAGTTCTAAATCCGATCAAATCAAGATTGATTCTGAAAAAGTACGTAGTCACATTAACAATTGTTTTTATCTTGGTAGTAGCAGTGGTTTTTGTAATATGGAGAGATACATCAGAACTTGAACTGGCAGACCAAACAGCAACATTAATACATTTCCACACATCCTACGTTTTTCCATTAACTTTTATTATCATATTTCATACAATGAAAATTGTGGTGTTAAAACGTAACAAGTTTCGAAGCACTACACGTTTTGTCACAAAAATGGAAAAGAACGTTGCTGCTGTTATTCTATCTTTCTTTTCACTTCTTTTACCATGTCAGTTATTCCACATATTAGGCGTTACATCTATATACAAAGTGAGTTATACTGGTCAAATTATTAGTGTTTTGATTTTGCAAACAAATAATTGTATAAACCCAATTTTGTATGCATTTTTGTCTCCTGTGATAAGAAGAAAAACCGTAAAAATGGTTACTTATCCATTTCGACATTTTTGCAAATGTCAAAAAGCAAAATCATCTGAAACTCTATACAGAAGGGATACATTTGATCTTGTTACATATTGCTTGGCTTCATCAAAGGCCTCCCAACATGTTGACGGTTGACGGTATAAGACTTAATATGTGAAAATATAGTGTTTGCTGTTTGTTGAAGACCTCATGGTGACTCCAAGATGATGAACAACAATGGAAGCGTTGTTCCATTTGCTTAATCTTACAAGATATGTATAGGGATTTTGTCTTATGTGTATTTACTCCATATCCATAACAATTCAAATACTGTAATAGAGTATTAAATCGTTTTTAACATGTCAAGTATTATAATTAAAGAAGAAATCATAGGGAAAGGAGAACTTAAAAGTTCATCACTTCGTTTTTTTCCTTACTTATTTGTATATGCAAACAATTTAATTTATTTTCAAGGGAATTTCTCTTCGTGCTTTAATTGTAGTGTTGTTACTTTATGTATATTTTCCCATATTTACTTGTTTCGTAAGAAATAAAAGCTGTCCATGATAATGTTACCGTAAAGCGGGTTATTTTCGCGGGTCAAAAATTTCGAGGATTTGAGTGGAAAATGTATGCAAAAAATTTAAGCGTTTTAAATTTTCGCGCAAGATCATATATATGTATATATATATCCTAAGAATACATAAAATATTCGCGGAATTTATTTTCGCGATTTAAGTCCAAAATTAGAACCCCGCGAAAATTACCCGCTATACGGTATTCTGCAACTTGCATTTGTGGATGTTATCTTCGATAAATGTTGTGTTTGGTAAAAAAGTGATAAGAAGTAATAAAGAAGTTGTTGCTTTTTTTAGAGTCTTGCACAACTATAAAAATAAATTTGGTGGTTAGTCTGCAAAACAATAAAAAACCAATTAAATGCTTTGAAGAGTATCTAATATAGACTGGAATCAAACTTACACTTTTCTTAAAAAAAAAAGGGAGTTTAATGAACCGACAAGTCTAAAACACGAGGCTGTGGAAAGTAATCCATATTTCGACGTTGATTACAGCAGGTGACACCAAAATATCAGTTAAGCTCGTCATATGACACCATTAGGAACAAGTGTTGACAACTCTTTATTGTTGTCAATTTTGTCATCATTTTTGGGACAATTCTATTTATAAACCAACCAACTTAAATAAACTTTAAGCACTTTAATGATATAATATCTTTCTTTTACTTAATATTATCTTTGAATGAAGGTAAGTGAGAACCGAACCGCCAGTCTAAAAACGAACAATCCAGGGACAATGGCAAAATCGGAAACACCAAGAAACAAGAACACCACATGAGTACCGATCAGATAAGAAAAATGAAGACACACGTAGAGATGAACAACGCGGACCCAATAAAAACCATCCATGAGATCAGATGCACCGGTAGAGTAAGCATCTCCTGCTTCTTATAATATAACCACCGTGTTGAACATGTCAATGCCGGTAGTAAAACCAAATCCCATAGAGGAAAAACAAACTTTACATGTATTTGTAAAGGGAAAGATATGTTGTCATCTGGGAAACTGATAACTCATAGCGGATGTCGACCGTAATGTGGAAGTATCTGTAGTATCCTTAATTTCGAGCTCTTTCGGATAGATAAGAGGAAGAAAATCACCAAAGAACGTAAGATGAAAATAAAAAATTGGGCCAGTTTTTATCTTTACTTTGAGGAAGCCTCAAAAGAGTTGAGAAACAGATTGGCAGAAAAGAAAAACACAGTTTGTGCTTATTTGAATTCCTATTGTCTGTTGAAAAACAGGTCCTCCAAACTGGACAAATATATTGTCGATCAGAAATTCTACATTTTAATTACACTGTGTATTTTAAATTTTATTCTGAGTAGTATTTCACAAAGTATGCTTGTTCTATGCATATATCAATGTAGTTATATCTTCGTTCGCGGTTCTTACGGGATCAACATCTATGAATTATATCTTTCAGCCAAGATTACAGTTGATCATGAAGAATGGTGGTATAAAGTGTGCAAAAGTCAGCGGTTTTGATACTATTACAGTTATCATTTTTCAAGGTTCCTCCAAATCATATCCGGACGTTCCTCTAAACTATTTCTCGTCATACAGTACCATTGGCTATGATTTGGATCGATTTGTGGCCGTGTAGACGTAGCTGTTACATTATACTTAGAGCTTATTTTTCATTAAGTTTAAAGATTCGCCGGGACAAAGATGATTGCTATTCAAACAAAATTTCAAGTAAACATATTTTTCAGTTTTCATTCATATAGCAAAAAAAAAACGAAAAAAAAAACCACCAACAACAACAAAATACAATCAATTGATTCCCACAGAAAATTGAAACACTATGTGGACCCGACCTATTTTAATGGAGATTGGTGTATTCACCATATGTATAACAGAAATTATTTTGAGAGAGGTTGAATTGATATTTTCAATTCTCCTACTTTGCACGTCGGTACTTGAAATAACAGTCAGGATGATATGCTTACTTTTTCTTGCATTCTTTTTCACTTTGTTTTCTTTTTTTGTTTTTGTTTTTTTTTTTGTTTTTTTTGTTTTTTTTTTTGTTTTTTTTGTTTTTGCTTTTTTTTTTGCTGACGCTCTAGTCTCTTTTTTCTTTTCTTTATTTCCTTTCTGTGATATCACTTCTTTTTTTCTTGTTTTCGTCATATCCTTTTTTATTCTATCTTTCCTTTAACACTGCGAAACCTATTGCTCATGGTACGTTACGCTTTCGGTAGTTTTCTTAAGGTTGATTTGTTTTTCGTAGATTGTGGCTCTGGGTCTTTCACACAATCAAACTCAGATGATATGTTTTGTTGCCTCTTACCGTTATTCTAGTTAATAAGAAACATCAGAGGTTTCTTCCAGTAAAACAGTCTCCTGAACATTTAAGCTTCACAAAAGGGAAACATGAGACATTTCATCATTGTCAACCGACACGCCGTGTAAAGTTTACCAACACTTGCAGTATTTGACTCCTTAATATCTCCTGTTGTATTTACCTTAGAATTCTTACCAGAAGGATTACGTTTAGTGGGTATTTGACTTCTTCCTCTATCCTATTTCATCAACTTAAACGTTCCCTCTAAAAGGACCAAGACTTGTTTGTCGATTCTATTAGAATATAATGGAAATAAACAAGACATTTGAAAACATTTGTAAAGTTCTCAACGTCATACCACATAATATTTCGGGTGACATATTAGGTTGATCTCTTGGTGAGGATATATCAGATATTCTCCATCTATCATTTCTTAACATGTTTTTGCTATGCAAATTTAATCGGCTAAAACAATCATACATCACATGCTCGAAATATGTGTGTGGCGTTTGAAATCAGGCAACTATCAAATATTCCTGCAAAAGTCTGACGCCTGAAAATTTACCCGTAAGCCATCTACTTTAATTTTGAATCACAGTGAATGATATCATTTTCTTGTTGTAAATTTTGTGGAAAAATACTCCTAAAACGACATAAAAGCATTAATGTCAATTCATCGGTTCGGTGGGAGTGCAAGATAGATTCAGCAGATTGGGCAATGCCAATAGTAATATCCAGGATAGGGTATCAAGGATGGCATGTAGTTGTTTCTTATTTTTGTCTGTGTCGTGTTGTTTAAATTTGTCTTAATTCTGAATTGACGTGTCTCTTCATTTTTGATCTATTTAGAATTTCTCCCTTTCTCCATTCTATTTTCACTCTTTCATTCTTGTAAACCAGTTTATTATCAGGCCAGGAATATTTCATGATATATAAGTTGATACCTCAAAATGTCTTTGTTGACTGTAGAATACGAATGTTTGCCAGCGAGTCTTTAATTAAAAGGATATGACTAATTAAAGGACTTGTATATACTACTCATTAACGTACACCATTTCTAACATCAAGAAAAGTAAATCAGTAGTTCTAGTTCGATTTGTCTGTATCCAGGAAGGACTTTGTCTCATGTACAATTACTTCATGTCTTTTCATTAATTATGTAACACAAGTACACGAAGACATATTCCTTTATTTGTTCACCTATCCTTTTATTTTTTTAATCGGTAGAGTAAGCATTTTGTGCTTCTAATAAGACATCCGCCGTGTTGAAATGTCAAGTCAAGTAGTAAAGTCGAATCAGGTAGAGGAAAGAGCAATCTTAAGCTTTTAAAGTAAAATATCTATTATTATCTGGGAAACATAGCAGTCAACAAAATCGTGATTTCGACCTTAAAACTTACGGAGTGATGACTTCAATTTATGGAAAACATACCCTTGTTCAAATAGCTGTGAAACTATGTAAGAGTTGTAAGGTGTAACTAGACAAGACAAGACAAGACAATTCTTTATTAGCCTCAGACACACAGTGTAGTCTGTGGATCTGTATATTTGTAATTTGAAAATAATTTATTTTTATTCATAACGGGAATGCAAATTAGATATTGCGATGAATTATAATTCCAAAACAAGCTTAAAGCAGCTTATGTAAATCTCTTTACTTATAATAGGAAAAATGTGTAATATAAAAATATTACACATGCAAGTGACAATGACAAAATATTGTTATAATTATTTACAGGCAAACAGATAAGAAAAAAATCATGACACAAATTGGGTGAAATTCCGACTATCGGCCAAGTTCGAATCGAAGAGATCATTATTATTGTCGAGTAATATATATGCGATTGTTGAAAAAACATTATTACTGTCGGAAACTTTATTGATTTTATAACAATAATAATACTTTATCGGAATCGCATCTATTTTTTAGACTATAATAATGATCTCATCGATTCGCACTTCGCCGATCGTGCGTTTATGAATGCGTTGGCCCAGTCTCCACGTCTAACTTATTGAAATACATGTAATTATTGCGTTGGCACATTTCTTGTATATTGTAGAAAGAAAAACTAGTTTAATGCTATAAGGTGTCCAAACTATACTAAACATTACCATCATAAGATATCTTAAAAGATTTGAGCAGAATTTATAACTTGCATATCTGTTTGTGAGTGGAGTAATGAAAATGTTTATAGGAATTTTCAATGGCTTACTAGACAATAGATGTACAATGTATTGACATTTTAAAATTGTCATATCTTTTTAAAAATGTTTCTCTGAAACGTCGTCCCTGAAGGGTCTTTGTTTATTGATAAATTATCACGCACTGAACCAACTAATATGACTATTTAGATAGTGTCGAAAATCGTTGAACGGCAAGCGACCTTCAGGTCGCGCCGTTCAACCATTTTCGACACTATCTAAATAATCATATTAGTTGGTTCAATGCATGATAACATTTTTGTGCGGTTATGCAAACCTGTTTGTGTTTAACTAAGAAAACGATAATTACAAAATAACCTACATTAAACTACACGATTATACATTTATGTACACATAAACGCTTTGTCGACTGACCGCGTACTCTGGACAATACACAGCCGAATGATGTATTGATTTTTCATGTTGTATAAAGTTTACATGGCGTTTTCGTAATACATGGAGCGATAACCTTTGAAAATGAATGCAAATAAAATGTTTCATATAATTTACATGTTATTCCAAGTATAGATGTATTTCACATTTTAATTTTTTACTGTAAATATCAGGCTGAAATTAGTTTTACATTACGTGGAAGTAAACTATGTTAAACTTTAATTACGATATGTTTATTTATCCATGCTTACTGCATGTTTGTGAATTTTGTCCTTATGTACAATTCTTATATGTACGCTCTTGAATGACTTTGGTCTACATGTAGGTGAAACACTACATTATCATGATTATTGATTGTCATGTTTAGGGCGGACATGGTTATTTAGCAGGTGGTTAATCAGCCAATAGAATCCAAGTTTACATGTACATCCGCATAACCGCACAAGTAAAGTTGTCCTGTTTTTATATTTTGTCACATGTTTATGCCTATGTTTTAAAACTGCTGTTATTTTTATAACAACAATTTGATCTCACAATATTCCATATTGTAATTATTTTTTAAACTGGTATTCCCATACTGAAGGCATCGTTTTATCTTTTGTTTCGAAAATCGACTATCTATTCAAAAGCTAGAAAGTACAATCACATGCTTTTTATACATATAGCTTTCCACGCGTTTGCTTGTAGAAACTTTAAAAATGACTAAATACCGAAGTGCATTATAGAGAATTTAAGTTTTCGTTGAATGAATTGTTAAATTCAAAATTTCAAAAACTATTTGTTTTCCATTCTTATTCTATAAATGATTGGATCTATACTACGAGAAATAATTTTTTGCCGTAAATGTCAAGAAAGTGATAAAACAAACAACACTTGAATTTTACTTAATTTATCTCCTCAAAAACTACTTCAACGCCCTCTTTAAATCAATTAAATTTGAATACATTTTTTTCCATCTTTACTTATTCTTCATTTTTGATATACATTTTGTCTCTCTAAAATGTTTGCCATTTTATGCTAAATACAATAAATACCCAAGCTGCATAAAAAAAGGTAAATTTCGTTATGCTGTACACGTGTTTCAAGGAGTTACCTCTCATCAGCAGGATTAAAATCAGATAATATGGAAAGCCATATTCACTTATTCGTGAATGCGATTACTATGAGAACTCGAAAATTAGAAAGCTGAATGTAAAGGATTTTGTAGTGAGTTCTTTGATGACGGCCTTTTCCGCCAACATTGATGTCGTTTCTACATCGTGTAAACTGTTGCAAGAAAAAAAGTACTTCAGTTCTGAATACAATTTTGACCTCTCGTCATTATGGAAATGACGAGAGGTCAAAACTGGAGTATCGTGTAAGAGGAAGCAAGTTATGTAAAAGTCACAAAATGCCCTATTGTGCTAGATGTCTTATTTAAGGATGTTGACAGTTATATATTATGCTTATTTAATGGAAAAAATCAAGAAAAGTCGCTGGAAATAATTAGTTTAAACGTAGATCTTGTCTTTTTATATACCGTTTTGATTTTTTTGTAATTATTTTTACTTTAAATTCTGTTGCTTTTTAAAATAAACATGGACAACCATTACTTACTTCAAGTGTCCAGTGTTACATGTACTCCCAGGACAATTGATTTTGGAATAAGATATCAGGAAAACTGAAAAATTACTATAAATATTAAATAAATCACACAATTGAATGTTTAATATTTGGTTTAAGTACAGTCATTTCAATGACCCGATGTTAGAATTATTGAAGCACTGAGAAAAAATCCCCCATGTGTCAATCATTGCTGAAAATCCCATAGATATAGTAATCACTTCAGGTGCTCGCAGCTGGCTTAAATGCGCGTTTATATTATTTATTCAAACAAATTATCTTCATACTTAACTACAAATGATGAAATAAGGATATCATTATTTTTCGACAGAATATTTAATCATGTTGTTAATGTAAAGCGGTATGTATCTTAAAAGATTCTACGATGAATTTATCAAAGAAAAGAAATGCAATTGTCCAAATATCAATTCTGGAATAGATTATGTTAACAACTTCAACCAAGAACATCAGTGGAACGCAATATAGAATGAAAGTCAATCAGCAACTATGGCTTTGGAATGTACAACAAGTGTTTAATAAGGATTTTCATGAGATCATTTTCTCGCCTATCTTTAAAGTGTTCATTTGCGAGAATGCCCTATATATATAGCTGCTAGCGGCTGTCCACTTACCTAAAATAAGAAGAAAAAAATGAATAGGATCTCATTTACCAGATACATTCTGTGGTATACACAAAGAAATTAACTCCGAAAATGTATCAAAAGGACAACAAATTCGGCAAATTCATTTGAAAGATACTGTAGTAAAGAATAGCATTTCACTACGATTTTTGCGGGCATGTTCTAGAGATTATGTCTGTCATGTCCGTCGAATATGACTGACAGATCCTAATATATTGATTATGGATGTATCGAACGTGACGACAAAGGGCTTTTCTTCGCCTGACTCTTTACACCAGGAGGTAATTAATAGCACCATGACCGTTTCATTAATAAATCTCTGCAAATGACACCTTTCTGTGGCTGAATGGATAAAATTACTCGTTCTTGCAATAGGTTTAGCAGGTAACGGGTTGACAATTTTGGTCATTTCATGCAACAAAATTTTTCATTATGTTTCATATGTAATTATTTTGTGTATTTCTATTGCAGATTTCATCTTTTGTGCGAGTTCGATCACTTTGACGATTTTCGTAGTAGGATATATAGATTTAAGTCAAAGTCTGAACTACAGAATACACAAACGTTGTGTCAGCGAAACGTTTTATGACTTTTTTAACCAGTTTATTTTTCATTTAATGGATGCA
>MJUU01020012.1:9710-22184 GCA_002080025.1 Modiolus philippinarum
ATGTTTCTAACAAATACAACATGTAAGTGTCCTAATTTGAAAAAGTCTGATAAATTCAAAATTAGTTCCAATTCATGATAAACCTACTACAATTACAGACATTTGGAATATCGTCATACTCATATACAATGTACAATGTATTCCCAACCTCCACTTATCATACCGATTTAATGGGAAATTATTTATTTCTTATCTTAATTGAAGTTGTCAGTTAATAGTTACACCTAAACCTTTAATCAGAGATAATACTACTGGATGGTATTTATGAAATTGATACCTAAATTTCATAAAAATAATTTGACAAGATTATGTTATATTAAACATGTAAAGACAGTAAAATAAAGCACATAAAAATATGCATCACTTAATCTACTCTCAGCTGACAATGGTAACTCAAACTTTTTCAATTAGGAAAAATTATCTGTGAGGGTAGTCAGGCCGGGTTAATAATTTAGTATTATAGATCATTATAAGCATGACCCCTGGAACAAATTATGTCAGGACGGGGAGATATAGTATTCGTTTGGAATACATTCCTCTAGTTTTATATTACTTTATTCAATTTTATTTAATTCAATTCTAATGCCGACCTTGTCAATACACCTTACTAGGCAACGTCCCCTGATGTCTTCTGCATTTAACTGATCATAACCTTAGTATTGTGCACCAGACATGGGTAGGTTAATTGATAAATGAGTCAGGCTTATAGAACTACATTATAGAACCAGAATTTCTAATGAATTTGATCTATCATGACCTTTCTTGGCAACGTCCCCTGGTGACTTTTGTATTAAACCGACTTAAACAACTCGGTTTAGTGCATCAGACACGGGTAGGTTTATGTGTGATCATAAGAGAAAAAAAATTTAAATAAATGAGTAAATTAGATTTATAGAACTTTATTATAGAACCAGAATTTCCTATAAATTAGATCTATCATAACCTTTTTGGCAACGTCCCCTGGTGACTGTTGTATTAAACTGACCTAAAACTTGGTTTAGTGCATTAGACACGGGAAGGTTAATGTGTGATCAATGAATGGATTAATATACATGTATATATATACAAAAAAAAGATAATAATGATAATAATAATAATAGTTAAAGAAAACTTATGTATTTATATGAAATAATACCGTGTACATGGTTTCGGTGCGCCCTGGCATGACATTGAAATAAAATGAATATATATAAAACATCATTATTTATAATATATGATCAGTATGTTTAATGATATTTTTGTTTTTGTGTATGATTTATGTATGTTTGTATTGTCATAAGTCCCATTGAGGGCCCTTGATTGGTTAATAAAGAACTTTGAACTTTGAACTTTGTATTTTGTATGTTTGAAAACACAACTCTTTTTTACTATCAATTTCCCCAATCAAAATGGAAACTAAGACAAAGCATTATAAGAGCTGAAAGGTAAGGGCAAATATTTCTGTATTATGATGCCTTGTATGGGTTCTTGGTTGGTTTAATAAAATTCTTATCTTTATCTTATTTATGCTGTTGCAACAACAACAAAAAAAAAAGATTTTTGGTTCTTGTGTCCTCTGTATATATCCTTCGATCGAGTAGTTACAACCTCAGAAACACTGTAAAATGGCTTAGATTGGCACAAAAAGCTTTTTATAGCATCTCAACTAAGAACACGTACAATTGTGGCATATACATTTATCTTATTCCTAGTAAGAACACTATTCAATAACATTTGAGAAAATCTTGAAAATGGTCTAATGTAGGAACAAAAATACACGTTTCAATCATGTCAGTGGCTGTACTTCTTTTACTTCAACCTGGAAAGTAACTTTTTACTACCATATGCTTGGATGGTGAACTGAATTTTATTGCTATCCATCCTTGAAAATGCCGAATTATTTATTATACTTATGCAATTTGTTTTATTATCCATTAATTTTATTGGACAAGCGGCATTTGTTAATTTCTATTAATCTTTCGTTAGCCCCACCCATTCCTAGCAACGATTAGCAACGGGTGTTACTGTCTAAAATTAACACCCGCTCAGCACACAGGGACTTGCTCCCGGTTTAAAAAAAATGTTTACAATCCAACATGAATCTCGGAGAAAACTGGTCACTCCATATTATTTTTGTAGGGGTGAGCAGCTGGAGAGAGACTAGTCCCTGTGCATAGATGGAGATGTTGTTGATGAACACACTCGGTGAAAAAATTGCCCCCACTTCGTGTCTGGTGATAATTTTACCTCGTGTGTTAATCTACCCTAACATCTCCATCCATGGGCAATATGCTTATATGTACATATAAATTCACCTCTATATGTTATATTTCCCATGCTGTAAATTATGTAACACATTATAACAAAGGAGATTATTGAGAGTGTAAATTTACAAAGGATTAAAACAATGAATACAAAACTAAAACATTTAAGTAGCCATTAACTTCATGTACTGGTATTGGCAATTTTTACTTATATGCAAAACCAATAAATTTACAGTGGCAAGTTGTCAGCTTGAAGTTCGCGGCATTTGAATTGTCCAATTGAACGGGATCAACAATGCTTCAAACTGCACAAAAATGTCGATTTTACCAATATTACAATTTTATTATTGAAAACCAACAACACAAAACTCAGCTAGGGTGGTCAAGCATCTTGCTGTCCTAAATAGACAATATTTTATAGAAAAAAGAAGGGAAACGGGGAATGTGTCAAAGAGACAACGACCCAAAGGGGAGTAATAACAACTCAAAGCCACCATAAGATCTTCAATGAACGCTGAGAAAACCCCACACCCAACGGCAGGTCGGAGTCGGCCCCTGAACAAAGAGCAATCAAGTCCAGCGAAATAAACATCATCCTAGACTCCTATAGACATAAAGTAAACTAACTAGAAAAAGGACAAGACACACAAAGCCTTAATAAATTCCAGACTTATGACAGGCGCAAACCTGCTGCGGCGGGGTTAAACTAGTTTTATTGGATCCGAACCAGTATATGAAATATTTTATTGATTTATATTTTAAAAAAAGGTGTTATTTCTTATACTTGAAGATATTGTGTCAGCATTAATTTGCGTCATTTTAAGTCAGATATGAATGAAAATACAAAACATAGCTCTATGAATGGTTTCTGCAAAGCTTGTTTCTTTCTGAAATAGTTGTTCCTCTAAAAAAGGGTAGTCATCGGCACAAAGGCCCGACAGGGGGGGGGGGGGTTAACTTAATATATATTTTGGTACGCTTATACCGTTTTCTGTAATATTGTACTTGTATACCAATCATAAATGTTTGATGTATCATGCCCTCCTGGGGCCCTAATTTGGTAATAAAAATATTCTGATTCTGATTCTGGTACGGGTATGTGGACAATAAAATTTTAACCTACCCTATTCATATATTTCGCCAAGGCGAAAAGGGAGACCCTTTCATATATTTTATGAAATTTGCTACCTATATTCATTTATTTTTGTAAAGTATAAAGATCATATGGATGATATCATTTTGCTTATCTGAAGTTTAATTATTTTGCGGTTATATATATTGGATGTTGAAATTTGCAACCATTAGATATGTCCGAAGTAGAAATTCAGACATATTGATATATTTCTTCTGATAATTCAAGACCTTATCATATATTTCAGACCTGAAAAAACAGACCCTTTTGGGCCGCACATCCGTACCAAGTTACCCCCCCCCGTGCTCAAAGGTAGTGTTAACTTTGAGACATATGGCCACTCGAGACAACAGTTAGATATCTGGCTTTATTCCTGCCTTTATTGCTGTGGAACAGTTAGTAAAACAGAAAAATAAAGCTGAAAATTTCGGGTAATAAATAACAGGTATTTTATAGGTATCACGATAGGTATTAAATCAAACTGTAGGAGTAAAAACAATAGCTTACTTACCGTGATTGTATAATTTAGTTTTCATTGAAGGATAAATTGGTAGTTAGTACGATAGGAACAACACTCTGTCATTATCCTCATTAAATAATTAACGTCTTCGTGTATTTATCTAAGAAATCTGTTGTTTATTTCACATCACACATAATTACATAAAAATCAGTGTTCGACATTAAGCATTCTATAAACACTTTTCCTTCAAACATCGATATCTACCGACGATCGATTTTTTAAATCCATGTTTTTAGAATATTCTGTATATTGTTGTTTAGCTGTTTGGCGAAGGAAATGTGATTACAATAAAAAGAGGTGTGTGTATTTCCTCGTAGACTGCTACTTTCGTTAAAACACGAAAATTCCAATACACATCTGATAATGAGTACATCTGTTGTGTATTCGATGCATCAGCATAAAAATCAAATATCATGTACAAAACAATATGAATACAATTATAGATTAACTAGGATAAAATAACATTCTAAAATCAATACAAGAAAAAAACTTCAGTAAGATGTTTCATTGATTTAATAATAAAACTGAAAAAAAATCTCATAACAACAATGTTAGTTAAAGCAACAATTCACGTCGAAAGGTTGCCAATTAAATATTGTAACTGAGTATTCCAGAAATGTGATACTGTTAATTTCGTTTTCAACAGGTAAGAGGTAATATGGAAAAACTACAATGAACTACTAATCTGGTCTTCAAGACACGAAACGCATTTGTCGTTAGGGCAGACAGATTTTTGATAATGCATGATGGTCTAATGAAGCGTGTTACAAAATCTTGTTTGGAATGTAATAATAAAAAGTTCACATTAAACAGTCCATATATTCGTATCGTTAGGAATTAGCTATAACTTGTGCCCCGTCTCCACATAATTAAGCTCCGGTCTTTATACCAACTTCAGGCAAAAATGCATCCTATGACAACAAAATCTTTCGCAGTATCTTGCAATTTGGATCCATTTTATTTGCGATAAAATTAATCCACTGGACACATTGTAACACAATATACTTTTCTCAGATGCTTTCCCAGCAACATAGATGAAGGATACCACAGTTCTGTTCAGGTAACTGTATATTTTGTGTAGAAGCAGGAACATATTGTCAAAAGCTATGAAAAAAGGTACAGGCTATCAACACGTATGTTTTAATTTGCTTTAATTTATGATTGTAGGATTTTATCGATGGACTCAATGTAGTAGAATGAAATCCTTTTTTTTTATTAATAGAGGCTACCCGAGCAAAGTTTTGGATCGAGCTATGAATTCAGTTTCTCGAGTGACCAGATCTGAGGCTATGGAAAAGAGAGTGAGAAATACCGAAAGACATGGTTCGTTGGTCCTTCCATACCACCCTCATAACGAAGCTATCAAAAACTCTTCGCCTCCTATTACAGCCTTCAGAAATGGGAAGAGTCTTAAACAGCACCTTCTTGCCAGCTCTTTCAAGAGTGCTACTCCTATAACTCCCTGTTAATACAAGGGCAATTGGCAAAATGAGCGATCTTAACTTGTCCTTTTGATTGGAAAACTGATGAAGTAGTAGGGCCGGCTAACATTTTCAAACTTAAAACTGGTTTCACGTGCACTTCTGAAAACGTAATGTTTACTGTAAATAATAAACATGGAATCCTTAGCTGTTTTTGGCTTTATATTTAGATCATATTGGTTATTTGTTCTCTATCAGTTTTTACAAATCTTTGAGTTATGGTCTTCCAAACGTTTAGATTTTATCTGCACTGAAGAGACATAAGTTGTCGAAATGCTCATATGCAGAAATTAAATTCAAAGTAACTTCGGTATTTAGTTATTTGATATTAACTTTAATTCAAAGCTGATTTTGTAGTCTCATGCATGGTTCAAATATCTATGTATTCAATGTATTCAATATATGTATTCAATTCTTGCTACTTTAATTAAACATCAAATCCCTTGAATGTGGGACAATTGCAAGATTAGCTTTGGTTTTTCATTAAGGAAAATCATAAATCTTAAGTTCATATTGAAACACTTTTTCAAAAAATTCCAAAAAAGTACATAGAGTTTCTTTTAAAAATGCCCATCGTTACAGGTGCGATAATATTATCATATCAAATACAAATGCATTAGGCAAAATTGATATTTAATATTTTACGAAAGGATATGGAGTAAATGAACATGAGACCATAACACATATGTTAACGCTAACTGCAATAATTTAAATGAGCTGTATGGCCATTTCGGAAATTAATTCCTCATCAGCAGCACTAGAACCCAAACAAAGGAATTCCATATTCAAAAAATGTTTAAAATGCATAAAACCAAACGAAATCCGAATAATAGTCTACATTGAACTACATATTACCTTCGCCCTGAAAAATCTCAAGCACAATTCATATTTTGTACGGAATAAAGCGCAGTCTTCAGCTAAATTTGGCCTTTGTTTAGATTTTCTTGTTCTCTGTCAGCTCAGTAGAGCATGAATTAAATTACAACATTCATTGAACTAGATTTGAACTAAGCACCCCCAGTACAACAGTCCACCGTTTTACAAGGGGAGTACTCAACTAACGCTGATAGAATGTGTGTTACATATCTGTTGCCTTAGTAAAACTTCGGTGAGATCCATCTTACATTTTTTTTGGCTTCTGGTCTTCAAAATATTTTTATTATATCTGAACTGAAAGGACATACATGCAGGTCACCGACACAACAATCTGCTAACACTATTTACGGAAACGTAGGTCTTACGTTAATCATGATTGCTAATATATTCAGTACTTACAAAATTCAATATTTCATCACGACGTATACAGTATTTCTCATTTTACACTTTTTATCACGTTTCTATGATAAGGAATATATCCCTATCTCTTAAAAAATTCTCGAAAATATCCAACTTTGACTGCACAATCTGTACATTAATGATAATGCAATCCGAAGTTAAGAAGATTATCATTTATACTAATATATCTTGAATTAAATGGTCAAGCATTTTTTCTGTCCCCCAGATCAGATAGGATTATAATACAACGGAGGTAGAATGCAGAAGGAACAAAGCACAATATTACATAAAATAAAGTCCAGAGACAAGGTAAAACGGGAACACCAGAAGACTAAAGACAGTAAACACCCACAAAACACACGAAAAATTATGCAACACTCAAAACTAAAGTACTAACAGTGAACTATTGTAGACACTTTTCTAGAGAATGCCCAGTAGGCCGTTCTCCAGTCCATCCAACAGATACAGGCCAACTACCACCTGGAATACAACATTCAGGTCATACTGGTAAACCGCCACCTGGAACCAGGAGAGAAGTAAAACTTCACCATGCCGGTAAACACCAAGCCATTTCTCAAGAAGACCAGGAATTAAACAACACTGATGTCACCATGTACAGAGAGTCATCGATTGATGCAAAGACGCTGTTTCTACCAATTATATTCAGCGGTGAAACCGTACTGGCAGTCATCGATAGCAGAGTCCAACTCTATATCATGAGTAAAACCATGTATGACAAACTATAACCGAAGCCTCCAAAAGATTGTACAGTTTACATCAAAGGTATTGGTACATCAATGATACAGGGCAACAATATTAATCAAGTTCCAAAAGAAATAGGGAAGACTCAACTCAAACTTGAAATGTTGATGGCAGACATTACAGATATTGTGATTCTTTGCCTCGATTTGCAGAGAGCAATAAGATAATCATTGATCATGGAACATACGAACTTGTAATAAACGGAGAAGTAATCCCATTTACCAGTATGAGAGAAGATCAACATGACGTCATGATCTTTAGAATAAATTAAACAGAGTCAAACAGTTCATGTTTTGTAAGAGCAAGTTTAGACAAGTAGCCCAAGTGAGATATTGTGATACAGCCATGTAAACACAATTGAAATATAATGTCGCTCAATGGTATTCACAATGCATATAGACACCAGCTTACTTGTACGAAACTTCACAAACAAGGCGATAACTTTGAGAAAAAATCAACCATTTGGTGTAGAAGTTGAAGTCAAATGCGTCATACCAGAAGATGGCACAGAAACAGATGACATCAAACATCAACCAATCAACAGAAAGTTTGGCATCGCATTGAACAATAAACTTCGAGAACACCTGAAGGACTTCTATCAACACAAAAGTTAGATGCTGGAGAATCAGAAAGAGCTTCAGAATTAATTTTATACTTCCAGGATATACTTGTCAAGGATGATATTGGTATTAGTATGTTCAATGGCAATATAAAACATCGGATAGATACTGGTGATGCGAAACCCATAAAACAGCAACCCAAAAGAACACCTCTACACTTCGAAAAAGAAGAAGAACACCTAAAACAGATTTTGGCCATAAATGTTATACAAGAATCCAACTCAGAATTGGCATCATCGCAAGTACTGATACGGAATAAGATCGAAATCTGCATCACTGCATAGATTGCCGAAAGTTAAACAGGGGAACAGTGAAAGACGCATTTCCATTGCAAAATATAGAGTCATGTGTGGATACCTTAGGTGGAAATATATATTAATGTAAACTCTGGACATAGCTGCTGGTCATTGGCAGTTAGAAATTGATGAAAAAGACCGACATAGGACAGCATTCATAACGAAATTTGGCCCTTTTGAACGTATCAAACTTGCGTTCGGACTCTGCAATAGTCCGGCTACTTTCAGCCGTGTCATGCAATTTGTGCTCAAAGGACTGACATGGAAAGAATGCTTGGCATACCTTGACGATATTATTGTATTAGGTGAAACTTTAGATGAACATATAAAAATCTACAAGAAGTATTTATAAAATTTCGGAAGTACAATAACTTTTAGCTGACCCATTCCTTTATTCGTATTAATATTTAAAACATACCTCGTTTTTGAAGAATACTTAAACATTCTTAATGGACAAGACCTCTTAACTTTATGTGAATATAAAACTCTCGACCATACCTTACCCATCAAAAGGGGTCGGTCGCAAAACATTGTGAGAGAAAAACAGAAATGTACGTTATGTAATATGTCAGTAATTGGGATGAGAACCACTACATAATGGAATGGCCTTCACTTGAAAATGAGAGAAAACTTTATATTCGACAATATTTATACCGTAGATATAACACTGCAAAATTCCATACTCTCCTTTATACAAAAAGAATTTCTTTACTGAAAAGTCTGAGTTGTAAACCAAACTGTCAGTCCTCTAGGATAATTTTGTACTTTTTACTTCAAATCACACACTTTGTTTGTTAATTTTCTTGGTGTGCATTTTATTTATTATGGTTTGAATGTGCCTATTTTTGTTAACCATCTCAGTCATTGTAATTGTTTTATATGCATGTTGTATATATTTTTTGTCTGTACCCTTGCTTATTGGTTTTTAGAGAAATACTAGTATACTATCTATCTATCTATCTATCTATCTGTATATCTATATATGAAGCAAATTTTTTACAATGGCTAATACAACAGAAACACAAACAACTGGCCCAAACTTTTAATCTCAGCTTCAGATACATGTATATAGACGATGTACTTTCTCATAACAACCCAAGATTTCAAGAATATTTACATCGAATCTACGCCAGTGAATTTAAAATTAAAGAGACAATCGATACACCCAATTCTGCTTCCTATCTCGACCTTTTGTTATACATTGACGAACATGTACGTCTGAAATCTAGGTTATATAACAAACGTGATGATATTGACTTTCTAATTGTGAACTTTCCCTTTCTCAGCAGCAATATACCTACCTCCCTACCTAATAGTAGCAGGAACATATCGTCCATTTTCCTTAAAATTTTTGTCAGATAGAATAATGAAACAACGACGGCAGAATACCGAACGAACGAAACATAAGATTACATAAAATAAAGTCCAGAAACAAGGCAAATAACGAGAACACCAGAAGACTAAATGCACTTAACACACCGGCGACAATATGTGTAGTACATTTTCGGCACATATTGTCGCCTGTTTTAAAAGAACTTGTACTAGATAACTTAACAACCATGTTGAAGTAGCAACTGTATTTCACTGATGCTGAGTCTTTTTTGAATAGAATAGTTTATGTGCCATGGGATTTGAGTTTTGAAGAGAATTTATTTCAAAATATTAGTAGTTAGAACAAACTCTTAAAGAAAGTACTCCAGTATATTTTGAAAAATCGGCCCAGGACTGAATTTTGCACCACGTTTGACATGCTCTCAAAAGTATCCTTCGGCAAAGCTTTTGGCGACTGCTGGTTACACATGTAATTGATAGTCATTATCCTCAGTTTTGCCCTCGCCATTTGCTAGGGTGGGTCACCTCTACTTAAATGTACACCAGGGGTCGAAAGTCGACCCAAGACTGAATTTTGCACCAAGATTGAAATGCTCTCAAAAGTTTCCTACGGCAAAGCTTTTGTCTACCGCTGGTCAAATGATAGCCATTGCCATTGGCTTCGCCCTCGCCAATTGCCAGGGTGGTTCACCTTGACTGAAATGTACAGTCCAGGGGTCGAAAGTAGGCCCAAGACTGAATTTTGCACCAAGTATCAAATGCTCTGAAAAGTTTCCTATAGCAAAGCTTTTGTCGACCGCTGGTCAAATGATAACCAAATGATAGCCATTGCCCTCGCCAATTGCCAGGGTGGGTCACCTCTACTGAAATTTACACAAGGGGTCGTTAGTCGACCCAAGACTGGATTTTGCGCTAAGTTTGAAATGCTCTTAAAAGTTTTCTACGACAAAGCTTTTGTCGAACGCTTGTCTAATGATAGCAATGGCCCTCAGCTTCGCCCTCGTCAATTGCCAGGATGGGTTACTTCTACTGAAATGTACACCAGGGGTTGAAAGTCGGCTTTGAGTACACCAGTTAAAAACGTTAGCTGTTTACAGGATTTGACCGTGTACATTTGCAATTGCTTTAAATTGTTGGTACTCAGATAAAACCCCAAAAATAGGTATTTTTGTTTATTTTTTTTTCTATTCTTTGTGTGCAAAATATTACTATGACGTTACCCTTTGTAAGTAAAGTACCCCGGAATGCACGATGTCGCCATTATTTTGCATCATTATGACCAAATCACTTCTTAAACATTAGATTCTAATTCAAATCATACTGGTTTAATTTTTTTTTCTTTAATGTTCTTCTTAAAGTCAATCCCCAAAACATACCAAAAAGAAAACAATGAAGTATAGAAAAATCTGAAGAAATACACTAAATAATCAGATACTATATTCAAGGACAACGTAACTCAAAGGCACTTATATATACCAAGAAAATTACAGAGACTCAAAAGTAATCTCGCACCAGTATTATATAAGAATATGCGGTGTGTTCCGCATATTACGGAACCTATATAATAACTACCTCTGTCTTGCTGTGTATGCTGGTTAATGAATATTCACTCGACGGTGTTTTAAAGCAGGCATATAAATTACATAAAATCAAATATGCGTTTTTTCTTATTGGTCGCTAAAGTTTTCTGGTGTTCTTTTTATTTTCGGTTTCCAGACACATCTGCTTACTGGTCGCTAGCTTGAGCCTGGTCACTCAGGGGACTGTTCTAACGCGCGTGTGACCACATTTATAACTGCTCTAGTGTATAACCAATTAATTTATGACCGCTTTTAGAACTGTTCTAACTTAACTAAGAACTGTCATAATTTATAGACATTTCTAGAATTTTTTCTATGACTGCTCTAAGTTAACGTCAAGTTAACTTACAATTCTAAGTTAATTATACCCCAGCCATAAAAGGTGGGGGTATATAGGATTCCTCTTGTCCATCCGTCCGTCTCTCCGTCTGGCCGTCCGGTCCGTTCGTCACACTTTTGTTTCCGGATGATAACTTGAGTTTGCTTTGAAGGAAAGTTTTAATATTTTGGAATAATGTTTCCAATCTTGAAATACAAATCAAGTTCGATTTTGACCTGGATTGGTTTTTGCCCTTGATGTAGGCAAAATCTGTATATTTTATGGTTTCAAGATGATAACTTTAGTTTGCTTTGAAGGGAAATTTTAATATTTTGGTATAATGACTACAGCTCAAGTTAAATTTTGACCGTGATCGGATTTTGCAGTCCAGAGTTATTGCCCTTGATTAGGCAAAATCTCTAAATTTTATGGTTTCTTCATGATAACTTTAGTTTACTTTGAAGGAAAGTTTAAATATTTTTGGGATAATGACTAAAGGTAAAGTTGAATTTTGATCGTGATCGGGTTTTGCGTTCCGGAGTTATTTGGCCGATGCCACTGCTGGTGGACCAGAGGTCCCCGAGGGTATTCACAAGCCCAATAGTCAGACTTGTCTGACATGAAAATTTTACCTTGCGTGTTTTAGAAATTTACAGTTTTTATCAAAATTCTAACCCCTTAAAAATACTAAGGCTTCATTCCGTGTATGGCACTCGGTAAATGTCCTTGGTACTTGATTTGGCTTCCTATTTCGATATTTTTGGAAATGAGTACTTCTTTTTTGACTACTTTTGGATTATGGTTTTACATATTATTTGATTTTAATGCTGCTGATGAGAGGTTACTCCTTGAAACACGTGTACAGCATAACGAAATTTACTGTTTTTATGCAACTTCGGTATTTTTTGTATTTT
>MJUU01020015.1:3194-15538 GCA_002080025.1 Modiolus philippinarum
ACAACTCTAACCCTCCCCCTTATTTTAGTGACTGTAACCCTACCCCTAATGGAAATAACTATAACCCTAACCCTATTGTAAATAGCTGTAACCCTAACCATTATGTATATAAAAGGAACCCTACCCCTTATGTATATATCTGTAACCCTAACCCTAATGTAAATAACAGTTACCTTAACCCTTATGTATATTACTGTAACCGTACCCTTTATGTATATAACTGTAACCCTAACCCTGATGTGTATAATTGTCACCTTAACCCTAATGTAGATAATTGATTCCCTAACACTAATGTACGTAACTGTAACCCTAACCCTAATGTAAATATCTGTAACCCTAACTCTAATGTACGTAACTGTAACCCTACCCGTTATGTATATAACTGTAACCCTAACCCTAATGTAATTAACTCTAACCCTAACCCAAATGTAAATAACTGTAACCCTTACCCTAATGTATATAACTGTAACCCCAACCCTAATCTAAACAACTCTAACCCTCCCCCTTATTTTAGTGACTGTAACCCTACCCCTAATGGAAATAACTATAACCCTAACCCTATTGTAAATAACTGTAACCCTAACCATTATGTATATAAAAGGAACCCTACCCCTTATGTATATATCTGTAACCCTAACCCTAATGTAAATAACAGTTACCTTAACCCTTATGTATATTACTGTAACCGTACCCTTTATGTATATAACTGTAACCCTAACCCTGATGTGTATAATTGTCACCATAACCCTAATGTAGATAATTGTATCCCTAACACTAATGTACGTAACTGTAACCCTAACCCTAATGTAAATATCTGTAACCCTAACTCTAATGTACGTAACTGTAACCCTACCCGTTATGTATATAACTGTAACCCTTACCCTAATGTATATAACTGTTAACTTGAACCTAATGTATATAACTGTAAAACTACTCCTAATGTAAATATCTTTAACCCTACCCCTAATGTATATAACTTTAACCCTACCCCTTATGTCTACAACAGTAACCCTTCCCTTTATGTATATAACTGTAACCCTAACCCTAATGTAAATAACTATAACCCTAATCGAAATGTAATTAACTGTAACCCTAACCTTAATGTAAATAACTGTAACCCTAACCCTAATGTATATAACAGTAACCCTACCCTTAACGATATAACTGTAACCCTAACCCTAATGTATATAACAGTAACCCTACCCCTAATGTATATAGCTGTAACCCTTACCCTAATGTATATAACTGCAAAACTACCCCTAATGTAAATATCTGTAACCCTACCCCTTATGTATATAACTGTAACCCTAACAGTTATGTATACAACAGTAACCCTTCCCCTATTGTATATAACTGTAACCCTAACCCTAATGTAAATAACTATAACCCTAACCGAAATGCAATTAACTGTAACTCTACCCCTAATACAAATAACTGTAACCCTAACCCTAATATATATAACAGTAACCCTACCCCTAATGTATATAACTGTAACCCTAACCCTAATGTATATAACAGTAACCTACCACTAATTTATATAACTGTAACCCTAACCGTTATGTTTATAACAGGAACCCTACACCTAAGGTATATAACTGTAACCCTACCCTAATGTAAATAAATGTAAACCTAACCCTAATTTATATAACTGTAACCCTAACCCTAATGTAAATAACTGTAACCCTAACCGTTATATATATAACACTAACCCTACCCCTTATGTATATAACTGTTACCGTAACCCTAATGTAAATAACAGTAACCCTAACCCTTATGTATATAACTGTAACCCTCCCCCTTATGTATATAATTTTAACCCTCACGCATTTGTATATAACTGTAACCCTGACCGTAATGTATATAACTCTAACCCTAACCCTTAAGTACATAACTGTAACCCTACCCCTTATGTATATAACTGTAACCCAAACCCTAATGTATATAACTGTAAAACCTGACCCTAATGTATATTACTGTGACCCTACCCCTAATGTAAATAACTGTAACCCTACCCCTAATGTAAATAACTGTAACCCAAACCCAAATTTAAATAACTTAACCCTAAACGTTATGTATATAACAGTAACCCTACCTCTTATGTATATAACTGTAACCCTAGCCGTACTGTAAATAATAGTAACCCTTCCCTCAATGTAAATAAGAGTAACCCTACCCCTAATGTAAATAACAGTAACCCTAGGCGTTATGTATATAAATGTAACCCTAACCCTAATGTAGATAAAAGTAACCCTACCCCTAATGTATATAACAGTAACCCTACCCCAAATGTAAATTCACCATGCTTACAATATGGTGTAAGTAAATTTAGTGAAAAATTTTGAATTTTTTTTATTTCAGTAAATGTGTGTAAAATTCTCGAAAAATTTCAGTAATTTCATGTAATTACTGAAAATATTCAGTCATTTCATGTAATAACTAGACCCTCTAGGAATTCCATGTAATTTCTAAATTTTCATTTAATTTCATGAAATTACTAATTACACACATTTACTATAACCTATACATTAGGGGTAGGGTTACAGTTATATACTTAAGCGTAAGGGTTACAGCTTTATACATTAGGGGAAGGGTTACAGTTATATACATTAGGCTTAGGGTTACAGTTATATACATTAGGGTTAGGGTTACAGCTATATACATAAGGATTAGGATTACAGTTATATACATAAATGGTACGGTTACATTTATATACACTAGAGGTAGGGTTACATTATATACATTACAATTTTTCTTACACCTATATACATTTGGGCTAGGTTACAATTACATACATTAGGGGTAGGGTTACAGTAATATACATAAGGGTTAGGGTTTCAGGTATATACATTAGAACACTATGAACAGAAAAAAGTACTGTCCATACCAGGAACAGTGATTTTTTCACTGTCATTCACTGTTCTCTGCTGTAGTAGTACTGTGAAATATCTATTAAGTACTGTCAAGAACTGTGCCAATCGGGGACAGTCATTAACAGTAATATCCAAGTACTGTGATTAACTGTCCAGTACTGTAACAGTAACATACAGTAAATAACAGTCTTTACGACTACTGTCATGCACTGTCCCGGATTGTTACAGTTCATGTCAGTTATTGACAGTATTTGGTGTTACTGTCATGTACTGTCCTTGATTGTAACAGTGCATGACAGTTAGCCACAGTATTTGAAATAACTAGGTTGCACTGTGGCGGATTGCGACAGTGCAACTCAGTTAATAACAGTGATTTTTTACCGTATATGTACAAGTTAATTCCTTTTATCTATAATTATCTAAAATTTTCAAAATCAATCTATTTTTATAGATAAATTGTAATAGTGTTCATGGATATTTATTTATTTATTTATTTTTAATATATTTAAAAAAATAAACTATTTTTATCTTTAGATTAACTCAGTTGCCAATATTTATTTTGCAAAATGTTTGTTTGTTTGTTTTTTAATTTCCAGCCGCAAATTGCAGATAGATAGAACGGTAACATAGCTATTACATACGAAACTTCATGACATTTAAAATTTTCGGTGATGGTCTCAGAAATATCTGCATTCAACGTTATTTACTCATTCAAAAGGAAAGTTTCGTGTTTATTTCATTAAACTTGTCAGCACCATAAATATATGTACATCCGATATTTAGTTGCTTTTAGGGGACGACCATTTGAATTTTAGGGTGTGTGGTTTTGGCGATTTCGCCTACAAAAAATATTCGTCTTCATGAGAATTTCAAAAATTATTTATTCACATCAAATGTCACATCAAAATAATTTATTTGCATTTGCATAAAAAAATTACTCTTTAGTTCTTCAAATTAAAAATCTATTATAATTGACACCAAGATTAAATTATTCATTTACAAAGTTCTCCCTCCCCCCCTCCCCCTGAATATGAATATCAAATCGTCAAAACCTTAGCAGCCAAGAAAAGTTTAGTATTTCACGAATTATTTCTTAATTTTGCTGATTACAGGTCAAAAACTTCACGGTCATTTTCCCAAAGCATAGTTAAGTTAGCTCGAAAACCGACTTATAAAAGTTTTTACTGTATTAAAAATTATTATCTAAAAGGAAATAATTATCTCCATTCAAAATGGTACATGCATACAGATCTGACGGAGTGTTTATAATCTGCAAAGGGATATGAATATTTTTTTCTATTTAGACGTCGACAAGAGTGTCTTGTTTTGCGGGTTCTAAGGTGAATGTATAAGATTGTTGTCTGATGTACATTTACTCCATATCCCTTTACGTGTACACAACAAAAATACATCAAAAACCAATTCGCGATGTGAATTATAAATTGCCACGCTAATTTCTTTATTTACAAAGACGTATGATCATTAAGGCGTGAATTTGTTCCTATGTTGAGTCATTTTCAGAATATGCTCAGACGCATGTTGCCGAAAATCGAGTAAAGTGGTCTCTAGTAAATGTACTTCTTGAAAATAAAATTAATATATGCTACACTTGTATGTTTTCTAGATTATTAGCAGTCGAACATTGCCGTGAATAGCTTTTTGTGTCCATTTTAGCTATTTTGCAGTGTGTGAGGATAGTCACTACACAAATACACCAAGAACCAAAACATTTTTTTGGTTACGAATGAATAAACATATGCAGAATTTAAATTCACAGTAACTTTGGTATTTAGTTATTTGGCCTTCCTAACAGCAGTTAGTTTTTTTTTCGGTTCTGGATGTCCTATACAACGAATTTCAACAAAAACCTAAAGAAAAACCGTCAAAATTGTGAAGTGGTAAGTTCAGTGGCTGAATCTGTTATCTAAATGTATGAAAATGCATTCGATTTGATTTTGTTATGACAGTGTATGTAACAGATGACCTGTTACCACAGTTCATTTGGTAAATGTAGTCAATTTCGTGTCGAATGGTGTAGGAAATTATCTCAAATATAGACCTCGTTTTGCGTAGAAATAATAATGCAAAATATTTTAGTTTTTTATATAGAAGTGGATATCATATACTCATTTTCCTCAAACAATATAAAACAACAACACTGAGAACCACTTATGCACCATTAAGATAGCATTGAATTATCTGTTGTACAACAAATTCAAAATTATTGAGCCTTTGTAAAGAAGCATTATTTATACAACTAGTAAACTATAGATACTATGTATTAATGTATTCGCAACATCCATTAAATGCGAAAAAAATAACAAACCAATTGAAAAAAATATTGTCTTCACAGAGCAGGCAACAGTTTTCGTAAATTTCACTAGGGTACTTACCGGAGTGTGTACTCCAGGTTATAGGTAGCGATTAATTTATCACTTTGATATGTTCATTTACTGGGTATCATACCTATCTTAAATTGTATGTGTCAGAAATAAACAATAAATATGTATGTAAAAATGCTCTCCTTCAGTATCTTGATGTTAAATAAATAGCTGTCCTTTGTATATCTTATGTGGTTTACTGAGATGCATGACAGGGAAAATATGAGAGTAGAGCTCTACTCCAGAGAAATTTTTTAGAAAGAAATTAACAACGTAGGCTATACATTTTGCTCGTATGTCCTTGGCTATTATATGTCTGATATATCTAATGAAGACTGTTGCCAGTACAGCTCCATGTACATGTAAATCATGACTTGGTGGACACTAAAGCCATTTTTAAAATATCTAAAAAAAAGGTCATGCTATCTGATTTTTAAGGGGTGCTTTGATTGGAACTGAGTAGGAAATTTAGTTGCCTTGATTTTATTCAAATCTTCAGTTCAGTGCACAAACATTCTGTGCATATTTTGCATTCACTAGGCTACCATCTTTGTAAGTTTGTTGAAATAAATAACATTTTCTTTGAAACAAACACACAAATTTGACTTTATTTAGCCAAGGACCATTTAAACACATGTAAATCGATGTCTCCTATTTAGTACAGGTAATCAAATATACTTGTTTTATGATCTTGTTAATTTGACACAGCTGTAATGTTGATTGAATTAATAAACAATTTTCAACTGTACACATGTGTAGTACTTTCAGTAAATGACCATATTTATAGATGTGTTGGTGTACAAACTCGTGTGCTGTGTTGTCAATAACTATGCATATGACATGACTTGCATTTTGAAGTCTAAAGTAATGATGTTTAGTTTTCCGTATAAATGCTCTGTTAATATAAAAAAAAAATGCAAAGAGCATATCGTTTACTCTATAATACTACAGATAGCAGTAACAGTTACAGTAAACCTTGATTGAAGCAGTTCCATAAATAATAGAGTCGGTAATTCTATTTGTGTTATCGTCGCCAGTGTACAACACATCGTGTGTGGTTTGGCATCGTCACCAGTTTGCAATAAAATGTGTTGTGCATCTTCAGTCACAACATGGCATTATCATAGCAGAATCCCTGCTACATAAATTATAGTACACACGGGAAATTTCATGCAAAATTTTGGGATGATATTTCGGGTATACATGTTCATTTTAGCAATTTCTAGAGATTTCGCGTCTAATTCCCTGATGACTGACAATTTTGTTCTAAAATAATTGACCATAGAAATTCAGGCAAAACATAGAAATAAACTCGTTTATATTGAAATCAGTATGCTTTTATATATCAATATGGATAAGTCTGGTTCATGATTTTCATCTCTTACGTTAAATTCTGGTCTAAAATTTCGCATGACCTGAATAATTTCGAATTTTGGGTTTAAACCTTATGCCGACCCCGTCAGATTGAAGTCAAGTTACCCCCGATAAGGGCTTGGTATGGTAAAAAATCTATGTGCAAAAAGAAACCTATAACATTCTAAGAAAATTCGCACTATAACCCGATAATGCTACTGGTAAAACAAAAAGATTGTTTCTAATTTTTAGAGGAAAATCGTTTTAGCACTGAAAAATATTTTTTGTTTAAAACTAATGCAGCTGTAAATACATGTAGTGTCTAAAAATAGTAGAACTGAGATGTAAACAGAAGGTAAAAAGTTTTTCACGAATAAATTATAGTCCTATAAATAATATTTCTCCGACCGGGAGAAATCCAATTGCTGCTGCCTTAAACCAGGGACATGTCTCCGAAAAGCATATTTGTGTGTGGTTTTTTGTACATTTGTTTTGTTTTGTTTTTTTTTTTTGGTAATACATGTTTTGTGTACTTAATGCGTTTAAATTTAATGTTGTAGTCATAATTAGAAACAATAACGAAACACCAAAGTTACTGTAAATTAGTTTCTTCATATAGAAATTTCGACACCTTGCATCTCTTCAGTGCAGGTTAACTAAAAATGTGGAAGACCATCAATAAAACATTTGTAAAATAAGAATGTCGAGTAGAAATATAAAAAATAATGGTTTTTATGCAAACATTGTATACAAGGTACATCACATTGAGAAGTTTTTTTTTTCTTTTTTTTTTTTGTGAGTATGTGGCCCGTATCCTTCAGTTTCAAATTAATCTGGCTAAATTACAAATCAGATATATACAAAATATAGATTTTAAGATAACAGAGATGAAAATAAAAGCAAGTATGATCAGTATACAGTTACGGCAAAATATCAAGAAAACAAACTGAGGAAATACTAAAATAAATTATAAAAAAAAACTTGTACAATACTCTTCAACGTTAATGAACCAGAGGCTCAGGGAGAGAAGTGAGAAGTGAAATAGAAATTGCAGAGGATACAATCCGAGACATACTCCTAAAATAACAAAGATACCCATTACTTACACTGGTATCCCTACTGAAAAACCAGACAAAACAGGTATCCATCCATGGTTTATTACACTTGGCATTCAGAGGAAATGTTGGGACTAAGGAAAATACAAAATATCGAATACCATCAAAACTACATTTGACCAAACTAGAGAAACCCCCTACGATTCTATACTTGACACACTCGAAAAGAAAATGGAGGAGAACAATGGCCATAAAAGGACTTGCACAATGAAAAGTTGGCCCTCATTAGATCCCAAACGGAATAAAGTGGAAAAGCCAGCTGACAAAACAATGGCAGTGGCAAAACAAGGAAATGTGTTGGAAGAACTGCAAGAAGGAATGCCTAAGCTTAAAATCTTAAACTTTAAATTGTGTCTGTAAAAACACTCAACCAAACATATTTTATCAACCTCATTAGTATCAAAGCGAAGAAGCGTAGAGCGTTATTTGAGATAAAAAAAATGTAGAACTACGCCAGAATCGTAGTGGTAAACAGGTCTGTAAGTCAATTTCGCCGCGTAAACAACTCGCAAATTGATTTAGTGAAAAAAATAATTTCAGTTTTTGAGTAGAAACTCTATATAATAAAAAGCATACAAAGTCAACTGTCATGAATCTCAATAAAAATGTCATTCGTGTCGACCAACACAGTAGATTTAAATCTTTGCTGAACAAGCAACTCATTTAATCCTGTTTTGTTCATCACTTATGATATTTCTAATGTTACTCAAAGCATTGGATTAGTAATACTACAATTCATAACCAGTGAAAGATGTTCTCCAACACATTTTTTTTTAATTTATAAGACAGGTTCTAAATATATTTCAACTGAAAAATAAGATTTGGCATTAGTGCAAGTCCATAATTGTATCAGTTCCTCCCTTGAGTATTTGATTTGTTTATCATCAATTCTTTCCGATTAACATTTTTCCACTACCACTTGAAGGTATGACAAACATTCCCTTTTTCAATTATCAGCTTTTTATTTTTCATATTATTATCGTATTGAAGCAATGGCATCAGGTGGTGGAACCTTAATAGGACTCTGCAATAGCACTATTAGGAATTGTATATAAATTATCAGAGCCACAAATGAATTGATTGATTAGTTAGAGTTTAACGTCCAATGAGCAATATTTTAGCTATATCAGGACGAGAATAAGTTAATCAATTCAAAAAATTGTAAGTAAAAGAAGAAAGGAATAAAGGTGGAAGGGACAACCGGGTAACTACTTCTGATTGCCACTGGAAAATGGGAGAAATGGGTAGGGTGAGGAAATTTAGGCACCCATACGACACCCAGTGCGTCTGCTCTCTTGAGAGAAATACAGAAGGGGTTTTTAAACTGGATTTAGCGGGGCGTATCTCCAAAAAGTTTGGCTACAATGGTTCGCGGTCAGGCTTTCCGTATTATGACCCGACTACCCCACATAGACAGGGCATTCCCCTATCCACCATTTGGGGACGCGCACCGCAGCTCTGTAGCCGGAGCCCCTGAAAACCGATCCAGGTGCCGGGCCTCTGTTAGGAAGACTCACACTCCAAGCTCAGAGGATGCTGCGGGCCTATTCATAAGCCGGGACCGCGCACGGCGGGCCACAAATGGACCCTATGTAGTAAATAGATTAAGGAGAATTATCCAAGTACTACGTAGCAAATGCTTCCCAACTGATACTTTAATAGAAGTCTTAAAACTAATATTAAACATGACAAATCAAATAAACACTTGGAAGCAGGAAACTTAAGGCATTGGTGAATGAAACACAGACTTTAATAAAGAGCTACGCGGAGCGCAGCATGATACGACCGCAGCATGTCGACCACTGAAATTTGAACAAGTGTAAACTAAAATTAATGTGGACACAGTAATTTGCTGGACACAATAAGGACCTTGTGACATAAATTAACTGGACACAAACTAGTGAAAATAAAAATTAGCTCTTTTAATCCCTTTTTACTAGGATATTGAAAGAACTAAGAAATTCTGTTGACTTCATCAAGAGAAATCCAAAGAAAAAACTCAGGTTGAAATCTAATGAAAAATTAAAAGGACAATTGTTCAGAGAACAATTGCAAGGTCTTTCCCGCGTCAATGTCATGTTTTGTTACGACTTGTGTTTGATTGATTGATTGAATATTGTTTAACGTCTACTCAGCAATATTTCAGCTATATCAAGACGAGAACAAGTTTGATGATAAATAATCACTTTGGGGTATGGAAATGGCCATGGGACGGGAAATTCTGACTGCCACTGGAAAAGTAGGGTGAAATCGTCAAGGGCGGGGAATTTAGCCTTGTAGCCGATCACCTACGGACCACCCCAAAAAGAGCTTGCTACAAGGGTTCTTTAACGTGCAGGAAGCGTGGCATTTCTTCCAACACGTGGACCTGAGTTTACATCCCATCCGAAAGATGGGTTGTGTATTTATTAATCCCGCACAACCACGGAATGGGTCCTATTTCTATATCCCGGGACCCTCGGGGTCAGCCTCCGTTTAGGAGGGGTCACACCCCGCAAGCCGGAGATACTGGGTCCTATTTCTATATCCCGGGGTTCCCTCGGGGTCCTCTGTTAGGATGGCTCATACTCCAAGCTCAGAGGATGCTGCGGGCCTATTCTTCAGCCGGGACCGCGCACGGCGGACTTGTGTTTGAAATCTTCTTAATGAGATGCAGATTGTCTCCAATATATGTGAACGTTTTAATTACTGTTTTTACAATAAAAAGACAAATATTGGCTATGACCTTGACCAGTAACCTTGTTGACCTGTGACCTTTTACTCAAATTGAAGGTCTCTTCATACTGATTAATTTGATATGTTACATGACCATACTATCTGTAAAGTTTTAAGTTATTCGCAAAAAACCTATTTTTGAAACGCGTCAAGGGCAATAACTGTTTGAGGAGTCATCGGAGAGCTTCAGTCCAAATGAAACAAATGTAGCCCTTGACATGATGAACATTTTTGCTGATATACTTTTT
The DNA here is from genome assembly GCA_002080025.1 of Modiolus philippinarum. Classification (NCBI taxonomy): domain Eukaryota; kingdom Metazoa; phylum Mollusca; class Bivalvia; order Mytilida; family Modiolidae; genus Modiolus; species Modiolus philippinarum. The sequence continues at coordinate 13,877 of MJUU01020015.1, forward strand.
CAGTCATCTATTGCGGTTTCCGAGTTCATCTGATAACAAAGTCAAAGGTCAAGGTCAAAGGTCATAGATGACCTTGAACCTGGTACTCAAATTGAAGGTCTTTTCATACTGATCACTTTAAACATATATGTTTACTATATTATCTGTAAGCGTTTAAAAGTTATTTGCAAAAAACCGATTTACCGAAACGCGTCAAGGGCTATAACTCAAAAACCGTTCGTCGCACAGTTTTCGTTCTATTGAATCAAATGTAGATCTCAATGAGAGGAACATTTTTGCAATATAATGTTTTCATAAATTTTTTATCGTTTCCGAGATATCGCGATCACAAAATTTCAAATGTCGGCCATTTTGAAAATGGCGGACGAAAAAATTTTTAAACCCCATTTTGTAATCAGGGCCATGAAAGCTACCTGGAAATTAAATTTCATCAAAATCCGACAACTTTAAGAAATTTGCATATTTAGGGGTCAAAAACGCGTAACCGGGGTCGCGACCAAGAAGTGTCATATTGTATGATCATATTGTTGGTTGCACCTGCTTTCTGAGATTGTTGAAGTCACTGACCATAAATAGTTTAATGGTGGATCATGAGATGGTACATCGTTGGATAACGTAAAACGTGGTACACTGGTGGAACATGAAGTAACCTACCAAAGATGGTACATCGTTGGATAACGTAAAATGTTGTACACTGATGGAACATGAAGTAACCTTCCAAAGATGGTACAACGTTGGATAGCGTTAAATATGGTACACTGGTGGAACCGAACAAGGATGGTACAGCAACAAATGATCAATGATGAGCAGTAAGAATTCGGAAGAAGAGAGGAAAATTTAAATGATGTGAAATTAAATAGTGTTCAAATTGAAAAAAAAATAAAGGGCTACGCCGAGCGCAGCATGATACGACCGCAGCATGTCGTCCACTGAAATTTGAAAAAGTGTAATTTAAAGTGAGTATGGACATAGGAAAGAGCTTGACACAATAATTAGATGGACGCAATAAGGAGACTGACCAAGTAATTAGCTGCACACAAACTAGGGAAAATAAAAATTAGCCCTTATGACTCCTTATGATTCCTCTTTGACCCTCTATAGCTCAGAAACGGTAAGATCTACGCCCAATCCATTGACATGATGCTGAAAGCTTATATCAAGAGTAATCAAAAGAAAAAAATCCCATCGAAATGCGATGAAAAATAAATTTAAGGTAATCTGTAAATTTACGATTTTGGCCCCCTTCGGCCCCTCATAGCTCGGGAACGGCAAGAGCTACGTCAAATCCGTAAAAATACATCTGAAGGCTTACAACAAGTAGAATCCAAAGAAAAAAATCCCATCGAAATCCGACGAAAAAAATTTTTTTAGGTTATCTGTAAATTTACGATTTTGGTCCCCATCGGCCCCTCATAGCTCGGAAACAATAAGAGCTACGCCAAATCCGCTGAAATATAACTGAAAGCTTACATCAAGAGGAATCCAAAGAAAAAAATCCCATCGACATCCGACGAAAAATAAAAATTTTAGGTTATCTGTAAATTTACAATTTTGGCCCCTTCAGCCCCTCATAGCTCGGAAACGGTAAGAGCTACGCCAAATCCGTTGACATATTACTGAAAGCTTACATCAAGAGGAATCCAAAGAAAAAAATCCCATCGA
>MJUU01020015.1:15631-33651 GCA_002080025.1 Modiolus philippinarum
AGCGCTATGATAATTTTTCATTAGGAATCCTTTGGAAAAAATTGCATCAAAATCGGACTAAAAATAAAAAAATGAAATTTTTGAAATTCGCCCCTTTTGGGCCCCATTTATCTCGTGAACGGTACATGCCACGTGAAATCCGTTGGCATACTCCAGATTGGAAATTTTCTAAGGAGTTTACTGAAAGAAACCCCATCAAAATCCGATAAATAATAAAGATTCTACAGTCAAATATGTGAAAACAACCAATTTAACCCGTTTTGGCCCCTTTTTCTAAAACAGGCGGGGCCAGGAACATAAAATTATAGCCGGGGCTAAAGCATGTGCCAAGAAACATAATACTAAAATTTGAAAATGATCTGTTCACTGGAACCAAAGTTATGCTGTCCAGACACAAAAATACCCAATTTTACCCCTTTTTGGCCCTTTTTTTCTGAAACGGGTGGGGCCATAAACCCGAAATTAAAACCCGGGATAGCCATTATGCCAAGAAACCACATACTGAAATTTGAAGATGATCCGTCCACTAGAAACAAAGTTATGCTTGCCACAGACGCCGACGCCGACGACTGCGCCATAACATAATACGACCACAAAATTTTTGCGGTCGTATAAAAAGCAGTTGCAAACTAAAACAGGGAATCAGCTTCAAAAACCAAGCTTGAGAAAGTAACTGCTCAAATAGCTTCGTTAAAACTAGATCTGGTTGATAGTCAATTTGAATCTGATGTCATCGGGGAAACACAACTTGGAGTTTACAGGGACGATCAAGAACAAAAAAATGAATAGGATATTACTGAAATTTTGTTATTTTGTAGTATTTGTGAAATCATTTAAATAATTTTTAAATCGTTCTGCACGTATTTTTTTGGAAATATAAATCAAAATATAAATTTCAGATATGGATATACAAATGATTTGAGACAGCAGATATAAAGATTGAAAATGGTAATTTTCTAGTGAACAAAGGATTTTAATATGCAACAATCGTTGGAAATGGCAGAGGATATCAGCTTCAAATGAGTTTAAAAATTATTGTATATAATTGGAGGTATCAATAATTTTACCGTCTGCAAAAGAGAAAAATATTATGAAGAACATTCATTTAATAATCAGCAAAACGTTGCAGATTGAATAAATTTCATGCAAGAAAAAAGTATGCTTTGGAAAGAACAGTGTGAAAGAACTTTCTGTACTATTCCCACTATGGATCTACAAACCTGGAACTTTACCCGTTTACAACAAAACAAGAACAAATATCTGAAGCATGAAGATTAATATGAAGAAATGCAGGAAAAAAAATCAATAAATGGATAAACGAAATGTACACCAATAGCATAAGAATTATTTTCTCTTCCAATCTGACAGCACCAGATCTTCAGTTTGTGATACACTACTTCAATGAACTACAATATGTGAATGTTCCAATAAAAAGAGATGGCATTAGAAAGCTTTTATTACTGCAAACTGGTGGAGGATCTGCTTTTAGTGGATTAAGTCAAAATCGTTCAATTTTTAAAATCTATCAATTTATTTAGCAAGATTTAAATGGATCAATTTTAATCAAGTTTCTAATTTCTTATATTGTTAGTTACACCAAAATTTCTTCTCTTATGTTTTTTAACATTTTACACATTTGTTTTTATTTGTATAAAGCTTATATGGTTTTATATTGATATTTAATATATTTATCAAAATTGTTCAATATACTCAACAGTTCTCGCCACAATATAGCTGAAATATTGCTGAACTTGGCGCTACACATCAATCAATCAAACTTTTACCCAGAGACTCCTTAAATCATTGCATCACTCAATCAAACTTTTACCCAGAGACTCCTTAAATCATTGCAAATGAACTTCAAATTTTTAGAAAAGTTTCGTTTAGAGAGGAATGTTTAGATGATATGGAACGAAAACGTCATTCGATATATTAAAATCATTACAACATTCTGGATTTTACAGTAGTTCATGTGTCTCAGTAGAGCTGGAACAACTACAGAATTAATACTTTTTCTAATTTGAATTATGTATGTTTGTATATAATATACTTTTCTTTAACATTTAAATTCGATTTAAATCAACTTAAATATAGTTCATGTGTCTCGATACAGCTGTAACAATCACATAACCTAATAATTTAGTTCAAATATGTATGTGCTTGGAAAAAAAACAAAAACAAACAAACAAAACAAAAACAGAAATACAAAATACTTAATAGGAAATGAGATGCACTGAAATATTTTTTTTTAGAAATGGCGTTGATTCTCATTTTTTCTTTAATGCGTGTTTCAGTTCCATTAATTTCAGTCGTTTTCATTTTTTAACTTAGGATTAATTGAATATATTAAATTCACTTATTTTATCCATGGTATATATGCATATGTTTATGATATATCAAGTCAAAAGGAACTGAATACATATCAAATCAAATGAAAAATAGTTTCAACAATATCCATGGACGGCTGTCCTCTGGCAGTCTCACCCACTGCCATAGCATGCAAACTTTTGATTTTTCTAATTTTTATACTGCCCTGCCACACAATAAATTGATTGATTGATTGATTGAATATTGTTTAACGTCTACTCAGCAATATTTCAGCTATATCAAGACGAGAACAAGTTTATTGATAAATAATCACTTTGGGGTATGGAAAGGGTCATGGTCACAATAAATTGAGAACAGAAATTTCTGATTTGATGCATCGATGTTTCTGCACTAAAAATTGAGGACGCGGATACACTTATTTAGTTGTAGGGAAGGAAAGGGGCATATTACAATAGACAATATTTTGTCGAATTTGCATGCCACGTTTTTCCACAGACAATCAAGATTCCAATGAGAACTAGCGTTACGCCACTTTAAGCTGATCTCTTTCTTTTCTCGTGTAGGTCTGGTATTTCCAGGAGTTGACACAGACAGGACAAAAATATTAAGCCCAGTCCTCCTTATTACAACAAGTTATTTGTAAATAAATTGGATAACTTTTTATTTAAATTCACATCAGATTTAATCGGACATTCATAATCCGTTTACATGTGATTAGACAGTCTTAAATGATTGTGAGTTGTAGAATTTTACAACACGAACATGTTTATATGTAGCCATGATAGTGTTCAAGACATTAAAATTAAATACACCGAATCATGAACTTGTACTTGTTAGATGATGTGGCAATAATTTAGAGCATAGGATTGAAAAAGGTGCTTAGTATAAAAAGAGAAAGTTGGAGAACATTGTTACATTGAATGGCATAGAAATGTGTGGAAGGGGATATTGGTAAAGGATTGTAATGAACAGAAAGGACTCCAGGATAGACAGACGAAAAATTCACAAAATACTGTAAGTTGTTTTAGATATTATTTTATGGAGACATTTTTATTGTTGGCACATTTATAAGAAGCCACTGAACAATAAAGATAGGTACAAAGTTCAGTTGGTTTGCAAAGTGAAAAAATGAGACGTTCAATTTCCAATATGCAAGAATGAAGTTAGTGCTCCGTGATTACTTTCTGATTTATAGCTATATTTTGGACTTGGCTTTAAAGCTAACTTATAATCATGTGAAGGATACTCCTTGTGTTTTTGTAACTAACTTTTTCCAAAGAATGTGAAGCATATCTGTCAGAAAGTAATAATCTCCGCTGATTGTTTGATATTTTTAGAATTTAAAGGACAGTTAGCAATATTTCAGCAATATCAGACGAGAAAAAGGTTAACAATTAAAGTAAAAATAGTATAGAATCAAGGTAGAAGGGACAATCGGGGCAATTTGATTGCCGCTTGAAAACGGAAGAAATGGGTAGGGGCAGGAAATTTAGCCTTCTAGAAATCCAAACAAATAACACGGCAATGAAAATGAACAATAATAATACAGGCAGTATGTATATACTTTTTTTCGATATGTAAAGTGGTAAGAGGAAGATTTCCTACTGTTCCGTAGAGAATTGGAAAACCAGGCTAATGATGTACAAAAAAGCAAAAAAGACTGCCTTAACAAAGAAACGTTAGAGAGGTTAAGGATTACTTAGAAAGAAATAAATATTTTTATGTCGGGACGACATTTTCTTCTGATTATTAGCAAGGTCTTTCACCTTATGTGAAAGAACTTGTAATTATTGCGATTATTATTACTTTTAATTCTGTCAACCGCTGTGAAAAAACTACGCGTAAGCATATTGATCTATTCTTAGAAACAGAGATATCTGCCCCGACGCCAAAATGCTCGTTATCGGATAGACTCCGAAAACATAACCGATATCAAAATTCTGTAGGAGGGAAACTTAGGATGAGTAATCTTTTGGGTCGCGACCCGGTTACGAGTTTTTGACCTCTAAATATGGAAATTTCTCAACTTAATCTGATTTCCACCAAATTTGGTGTACAGGTAGCTTAGATGGATGGTCCTGATAACAAATCTTAAGATTATAGAAAAATTTACTCGTGGGTGCTTGGCATGTACGTTTTATAAACTAAAGGAAGTTAGAAAACGTGTTCGTATATGTCTGTAAGCCCAAGATTTAATAGATGGCTTGGAATCAGTAATTTATGCAAATTATTACATGTTGGGAAGAAATAGCAGAATTCAAAACTGTGGGACTTTGTCCGTTGTAGTCAAAACAACAATTGGTACTAGGAAGGAGGTGTCTATGCATTACTAGAGGAAGAAAAAAAACTATACGATTAGCCTTATTCACAGATGCTGTCAATCCAAATCGGAATATTTCAAAAGTCTATGGGTCAATAATACTGACGTAGATTTATTTGCCTATAGATGTTCGCCAACCGTTTGGTCCAATCATGCTAGTCGGTGTTGTTCCAAGTGGGAAGAAAGGTGCAGAACCAAATTTACAGGTGTATATGGAAAGAGCGGTTGAAGAACTTCTGCAGATACCCATCTGTCTAAAAAAGAAACTTGCATCACTAGTCACATGTGATAATGAACTTCACAGATGATTTTTTTTTATTTTGATTTATGCCCTTAAGTCAGAAATATGGGTGAAAATGGTATATCCAGTAACCAGTGAAATCTTTTGATTGATTGATTGATTGAATATTGTTTAACGTCTACTCAGCAATATTTCAGCTATATCAAGACGAGAACAAGTTTGTTGATAAATAATCACTTTGGGGTATGGAAATGGCCATGGGACGGGAAATTCTGACTGCCACTGGAAAAGTAGGGTGAAATCGTCAAGGGCGGGGAATTTAGCCTTGTAGCCGATCACCTACGGACCACCCCAAAAGGAGCTTGATACAAGGGTTCTTTAACGTGCAGGAAGCGTGGCATTTCTTCCAACAGGTGGACCTGAGTTTACATCCCATCCGAAAGATGGGTTGTGTATTTATTAATCCCGCACAACCACGGAATGGGTCCTATTTCTATATCCCGGGACCCTCGGGGTCAGCCTCCGTTTAGGAGGGGTCACACCCCGCAAGCCGGAGATACTGGGTCCTATTTCTATATCCCGGGGTTCCCTCGGGGTCCTCTGTTAGGATGGCTCATACTCCAAGCTCAGAGGATGCTGCGGGCCTATTCTTCAGCCGGGACAGCGCACGGCGGGAAATCTTTTGAACTACAAGGCATAGGAAACTGAACCTTAGTCACACGATAAAAGCCAACTTCATAGATGGTTTCCAGATGTCAGCAGAGCACTTGTTTAAAATCAAAATCTCACAATATATTTAAGAAAAGTAACAGATGTCAGCAGAACAATTGTTGGAAAATCAAAATCTCACAAATACATTAAAGAAAAATCCCAGATGTCAGCAGAGCACTTGTTTAAAGTCTCACAAACACACTAAAGAAAAGTTGCAGATGTCAGGAGAGCAATTACGTTTAAAAATCAAAGTCTCATAAACACAAGAAAAAAGAAGCCAGTTGTCCTAATTTTGTACAATACAATATTGCAACTAAGCATTTGCACCCGGGTGCAATCTCGGTTTTGTTTGTTGTAACTGAAATTTTATGTGTATACTTAATTTCTATTATGTTCAATATTTAATTTCATTTAAGCTTTGAAGATTAAATATCCTTCTTTTCTACTTTCAAGAAAACAAATACAGAAGGTATAAATAATTGTTTTCTAGTTATTCACGAACTGTTTATTTAATGCTAATGAGTATTGCATTTTTTATTACTCCCCAGCTTCAAAGGAGAATAGGAATTCTTTTTTCTACATTTTTTTTATTTTGCAGTTCAGTCATAATGTCCACACTCGTTACTTTCTTTTCGCATTGAGCCCCCCACGACCGAGTGTATAACTCGCGGCAGTCTTGTTTTTGTTGTGAAAAGTTATATAAACACTTGCCAGTACATTTAGAACATAAACATAAAGATGAACTAGATCAATTGAATATTGTTAAACGTCTACTCAGCAATGTTTCAGCTATATCAAGACGAGAACAAGTTTGTTAATAAATAATCACTTTGGGGTATGGAAAGGGTCATGGGACGGGAAATTCTGACTGCAACTGGAAAAGTAAGGTGAAATCGAAAGGGGCGGGGAATTTCATAAGTTTTTGAATACATTTAATAAGTTTTATAAAGATATGAACATTTGATGTCTGAATAGGTCGTTACTCGTAAAAGGGCATTTCGAATCCTCAATTTTACAGAAATGTAAAAAATGCCCGAAATTGATTAAAAGTCCAGAAAAGCTGGGTTAGAACTTACATTTTTTACGTAATAGGGGATATCGCCAAGATATTGTGCTTGCATCCGTTTAATTAGCTTTGAGACCTAATAACCTGAAAATTTCGCACACACACACTGGCCTCTCACTGATTCTGTCGATGTCTACTATAATTTATGATGATACTTGACCAAACCCTTGACAAAACCGGTTTTGCTATGTTATGTAAGCTTTATTTTCACATTACAATGTGTTTATATGTTTTGAAGGTATACTATGTTATGCACGACTAATTTGGTTTACAACTGCATTATGATAATACACACTGCTTTCACTTAAAAAGTAACATATTTACCTTTCTACACTCCTTTTAAGAATATCTTTGTTTAGACGGTTTGCAATTAGCTTTATTTTGTTATTTTGTTAGTTCATCTCTTCTAATATTTTCAGAAGGTGGCGAAGCCATTTCCAAGAACTTGATTGATTGATTTATGCATTACGTTAACTTCAGCAATATTTCAGCTATATTTTGGCGAGAACTGTTGAGTATATTTTAACAATTTAAAAAATATATATAAAATATAAATATAAAACCATATAGATTTATACAAGTAAAACAAATAAGTAAAATGTTAAAAAAAAACATTATAGAAGAAATTTTGGTTTAACAATAACTATATTAGAAATTAAAAACTTGTTTAAAATTTATCCATTTAAATCTTACTAAAGAAATTGATTGCTTTTAAAAATTGAACAATTTTGTCGCCAGCGACGTATGTAAACATGTCTTTTAAGACAATCAGCAGAATAAAAATCACGCCTGATATCGGCAACATTTACACATTCAATTAAAAACATGTTGAATTGTATAAGGACAATTGCATGGAATGCATTCAGGTCGGTCATCACTGTTGAAAATAAAACTATGGGTTGTCCTACTTGCCAAAAAAGACAAGAACCCAGCTACAGAATGGAAATAGGCTTTCAATGTCTGTGGTTGGATTCTAAAGAAAATGAATATGGTTTAACAACAAAAGGCTTAAAGGCTTGGTAACACAAACATACACACCAACACCATTCACACACATATATACATGTGTATACATATGTGTAATGGACAGTTTATAATTTCCTTATATACAGCATATATAGTTGACAAATAAATAAAAAAAACACAACCGTAAATCAAAAATATAATACTTTCAAGCTAATTTTTGGCATATGTACACTTTAGATGTCTTTTTAGTTATAAATATAAATAATTTTCACATTAATACAAAAACAGAAGTCAAATAATCATATGCACATAATTTTTCCCTCTCCCAATATGTCGGGATTGCAGACATAATTTTGTCATTTGCAAGAGTTATCTCTCAATACAGTAGGGGCTTGAACAAACAGGTTAATGGAGAAATACATTAAACTATTAATTTTCTTCAAAATATTCTATAAATCAATAGGGAAAAACACGTCTACGAGGATAGATACTTTGTGAATTTACAAGTTTTTGTAGGAATTTTGTACTAAGGAACCATTTTTTTTTTAGAAATTAAAAAACGCACTTTGATTGCTGTCGCTATTTGAAGTTACCTACCGAATAGTGAGCAAAGGTATATAACTCTTGTTTTGTTGGAAATTAGCAATATCTCTTATAATTACAGGTTTCATTCTTCCAATGTTTACATAGTGAACTACGCCCACAAACTCTATACTTGAGGTTGATAATATTGCCGATGCACCATGAACTTGACAAAACATTAACCCTTTAAAAAATGTATATTAAGCTTTTAGATGTTAATCTATTAAATCATCAACTTCCTCTATCTTGGACAAGTCATTTGAGACTTTTGGGGCTTAGGTCGGAGAGGAAGAATTTGATGGCGGTATTGTGACATGTGATAGATCTGGTTGAAGCTGAAGGACCCGATGACATGTCTCTTTACTTTACTAAAAAAATAAGAGAATACAAGATGCATATATCTTTTCAATGTAATTAGAATGGATCTCATTTAACATGAAAGTTATTACATATTTAAGTATGATTCTGGAACCTGATTCACTCACATTGTGTCATTTTAAAAAAAAATCATCACTATTAAAATAATGACATATGCAAGAAGATTGAGGTATACTATTGAGACTTAATCATTAAACGCAATGGTGCCACTATATCCTGCTTGGAGTAGAGGCGCCTACGCCTGTTGTCCAATCATTTTCAATTTTAGTTAAAAATCGAATCCTTCCAATTTGTGTTAATGTTAAATTCAAATTAAGTTTTTGAAGGGAACAAACCATTCTTCAATTGATTTGGAAGTGCTCAAATTTGAAAAGCAATATCAAAGCTTAAAGCCCTAATATAAAGGTTGCTTTCAAAGGTTTAAGTGGACTTGGTACAAGCCCCTCTTGTCGTTTATTTATTATTTTTATTTTGCTATCAAAGTGTGCAGTAAATTATCCACACTTGTTTACTATCAAACAGTGTTACAAATATTAAAAAAAAAGAAAAATGAATAGTACAGTCACAACATATAAAAATTCGTGACAAGTCAGTACTTTTTGAACTAAATACAAATTCTAAAGACGTCCAAATGTCACCTGTTCTTAAAAGTAACGGTTTTCCCGCAACAGTTCGTACATAATGATTATCTCCCTTTCTATATGTAAATTGAACTCCAACATTGCATTTTCTATTTTAAAAGTGACTACAAGACTAGAATTTTCAAGGAAAATTAACAATGTTAATGTGAACTAAAAGTCTGTAAACGATTGATTGAAAAAAAAAAAACAGAATAAGGCCTTTTTCAATGCACAGACAGTGAAACACAAAACTCACATGTTGAACTAAGCTTTCGTCAATGCTACTTGCGCTTTTGTTCATTCAGCACCTGTTGCGCATGCGTCCATAACAGAAATTTGTTTACATGCCGTTCAAGGAACCGAAACGCTCTCGTGTTTATGTAAAATCGTTTCACTTTTAGAACGTTTTATCAATTTTTATTGCAGGATCTCGATTATATTAGCAAAGATGCACTTTATTTAATCCATTGAAGATTCCGTCCTTCTTCCGAAATCACCCGAAGTTTACCGATGATAAATTTTCCGTTAAGGAGGGGGGGTGTAATAATTTTCTTGAATAATTCTTTTATATGATCACCAAATTCTTTCAAATATGAGAGGATAACTCTTAATTTCTCACTTACCCGTTGTTTAAATTAAAAAATATGATTTTGGTTAACTTTTTCCTTCAAATTGAAGCACTTGTTTATCTACCCATCCGTTCAAAGGCTAATTTCCCTCATTTCTCATTGTTCAGCTTTTTACGGGGTGAATCTTGATGGATTTTCATGAAACTTATACCAAATGTTTATATCACTAATACCTTGGTCAATTTTGGAAATCATCTTCGGTTTTGTTTGAGTTTTGGGACTTTGACTAAAATAATGACTCTGTTTTATCAAAAAATTGACCTTGTAAGTTCTCTCAAGCTTATAAATTTATAATTTACTTTATTCTCTTTTTTTCATACTCTTCAAATACTACATTGATATTCATTCTGCTTTCATGAGAGTATGAAACAGGTAACTTGTAGTTAGTTTTACTACCGTTTGGATTAGTTCTTGTGATTTTTACAATCTGCCCAATTTAATACAATTTTTTTCATCATAAACTGAATCATCGCTAAATAATTCAATTTGTCTTTCTGATGGTTTATTTTCCTCTGTTCCTTTGTACTGCTGATGTTGACGTACTCGTTTAAGCCTAAAAGAACAATTGTGGATCGTATTGCAAGGCAATACAGAAGTCCCCTACAGGTGGAATAGCTTGTTATACCAGCAAAAAAAGTTAATGATATGTAACTCATAGTGGTAGACTCACATAGCAAATATTACCTTAATATCTGGAACGGTTTAGCAAAAAACTTCGGAAAACCTATATTTTACCAAATTTTTTCTAAGTCAAAGGCCCATAACTCCGTCAAAAATCAATGGACCGGAGCCAAACTCTAACTTGATCTGCAACTCATGGTTGTAGACTTACATACCAAATATTAGATAAGTATGTTTTATAGTATGGGAAAAAAAGTCCGGGAAACTGAGTGTGACAGAATGACGGACGGAGTGCAAACCTAAAGTCTCCTTCGGCGGAGCCGGTAGGGGACTAAAAAGGCAACAATTATCCAAGTACCAATTTTATATTTCTTCTTCAGGTCTAACAATCTTTTTGTATTTATCATACAATATTGCAATTGTCAACAATTGTTAGGCAGTCTGGAAATACAGTAATGGAAATAGTAGATTCTATTTTTCTTTTACTTATAAACATTTTACTGATGCCTTGTAAAATGGCCGTGAGCCAAAGTTTCTAGAACCTTACGTTGAACTTCTTACTGATGAGATACTACGTTTATCAGAATAGAACCTGTTTTTCTTCATAGTGCATTTCAACTGACAGGGTCATGCCATAAGAGAGCGTTGCAATACAACCTTTAATATAAAAAAAGTGTCCAACCATTCAACAAAAGAATGAATGGACACTGCAGTGACCTCACCAAAAAACCATTTCTGCCTGTCAGTCAACATTTCAAATTACCTGGACATTCTTTGGAAGATTTTGCAAGATCAAAAGTGACCATCATTGATCATGTACGGGGTTGGAGCGATAAACAGAGACAATCGAGAGAAAACTTCTGGATCAAGGAGTTATGTGCATTACATCCGGATGGCATTAACAAGAAATCGTAGTAATGTGTTTTTCATTCCGTCTATTTAAGTAATCATTTTCGCAGTATTTGTTTATATATTTATTTAAGAAGTGGTGTTTGTACATAAAGTGTTTAGCGGGGCTAATTTCCCGCCCCTACCCATTTTCTTAAAAAAAAAGTCTGGTACAAAAATATCTTTGACGTTCGATGTATGTAAATAATCTTTTACGATCACTTACCGATAGACGTTGAGAAAGCTAGTAGGTCTAGCGAAAATTTCGTCATTTGATCAATTTAGGTTTTTTATTGCCTAAATTTCTCTATATTAATTTTAGTTTGATGTTGTTGTGTATCAATTTATACATATATATATATATAAACAAGGCAGTAGACTGAAGTGAACAGTACACACATTTAAAAGTTGATATTTCGAGACCTATCCGGCTCTTTATTAAAACACAATAAAAAGTAAAAATTCAGGGAAATAAAACCTTTTTAGAAAGACTTTGCTACAAAAAAATAAACAAAGTATCGACACCTACATCATGGACGCTGTAAACTACAAATGTAACACGAGACTGGAAAAATAATTTTGTTAGTGTCTGTAAATTGAATCTTACAAAAGTCTTAATACTGTAACGGCTATAGAGCAAAATATGATAATATAACAACAAAAAAAATAAATTATAAAATGGGTAGGGCGGGAAATGTAGGCTTTGGTTCTCTAAGCTTTTATGTTCATGCTAGATTTAAGTTTTTGCATCCAAAATCGTTCTTTTGCCTGTCTTTGGGTCTCGTTCCAAGATCTATTTTGGTCAATGGCCACAACCTGCATGTCAGTCCAGCTATGTCCAGTGGTGTTGAAATGGATCGCTGTAGCCTGTGATTGTTCTTTTTTCTATATGTGATTGCGATGTAAATTGATGCGAAGATTGAGGGAGTTCTTTGTTTCACAAATATACTGCTGTTGACGTACGGAGCATGTATATATATATATATATATATATATATATCGATGGAATATGCTACGATTTTCTGTCGACTTATTATATAAATTTTGTTTCACATAGTTTATTTGATTTGTTGTCACTGTATTTTATGAAATCCATAGAATATGAAAAACGTACTTTACATTATTTAAATGTAAGTTGTCGAAATGGCCATATGCAGAAACTAAACTTACAATAATTTAGGATTTTGTTATTTATGTTTATCTGCAAATAGGTCTTTGGGACACACATAAGGGGGCGGGACCCGTTCCTACTTTGTCAGTATTCTAGTTCTTTCTGGTCAATAACTTAAGTTGTAAAGTATCAATGTTTATGAAATTTTAACACAATGTCCCTAAGCACAAAAGGAAAGCTTTTATTTTCCTAGTTTGTGTCCACCTAATAACTCTGTCAAGCTCCATTATTGTGTCCATCTGTGGTCAAAAGTCAGACACCAATTTCACACACTGGATTCAGAAAAATATTCCTAAGTAGCAATACACAAGCACCGGTCAGTTTCAGCCTGCAAAGAAGGTCCAAAATTGTTATGGACAGTGTTCAAAGGTTAATAAGTTAGACATGCAAAAGAGGAGGAAGGATTTAGTCNTCATGCAATTAGCATGCAGTCAGATGGTATTTACAACAATCCTCTGTATTCTGGAGTTGGTCGCACTCCCTTCCAGCCTGCTACACAAATTGTATATTCCGGAGCTGAAAATGTTACAACACAACATCTATTTGTCTATTAATACTAAAAGTTAATTATGCTCAAAGCACTCCAGCCTAGATGTGAATTAAGACTCAGGCCAACTGCATCATGAATGTACCAAGGAATGTAGTGCAAATATTCCCATGATTAAAAGCATAGGAGATGAATATACCTGGGCAGGTGAGCTATTGCAAAGCAACACCTTGTAACAGACCCAGACAGTTCCGCCTACAAAGCAGCCCAGAATTTATTCGAAGAGGGGGAGACAAATACTGAACCACAACGTTTTTTAGATACAAGGCATCTATCTGACAACGTCTGCAAAAGTATTAAAAGAGACAAAAATATGTTAAAATTAATGCCTGGGACCACACAAAAGAAAAAGCAACCGCTATTGAATAATTTCTCAGTGGATTTAACTGAAAGATGTAATAAGGAGCTGGCTTTAGCACACAAGTTTTATAATGGTGACTTTGAAAAAGTTAAGAATAGGATCTTTTACATTGTTGACGTCATAGCACATTGTTACATGGAAAATCACAGAAGTTGTAAAAAACTGTATTTTGCGTGTAATCGACTTAATTTTTGGCACATACCTTCAAAATAGCGCATACAACGCATAATTTAGAATCACTGAGGGCAGTTATTAATAAACGTCTCGGACCAATAATTCTTGACAAGACTCGTTTAAATACGAACACAAACTTCATCGAAGGATTTAATAGAAGTTTAATGTACCACAAAAAGTGAGGAAGAGTGTTTGTGGAAACTGTACGGTATCGCATATAGTGTTTAGGTGATACGGATTCCTTGCTGACTGGGGTACTGGTTACATCTATAAGGTCTACTTTTGTAACAAATCATGATCTTACCTTCAATTTACCCCCATTTCATCACAAAAAACTGACACCTCTTACCACACAGAGCCAACACCCCATTTCTGTGGATGTACCCGGTGAATATGAACAATGTGATGTTCCCTTTATTGTAAAAGACCACAACAGTCCACGTTTGAAATGTTTTGGTTATGGTGAAATTTTTGAGAAATTTGAAAAAACAGAGCCACTCACAGACAAACCACCACTAAAACACCATTCCTCAGAAAAAACTCCCATCAAAAGTATTCCCGACTCCTGTAAAAGAACAGGCCAGGACATCTGACGGAGAAGCAAAAACTACAACTCCAGAAACTGCAGCCACAGATCACAGAAACACCTTCCAAATTCAGGAAACTATCTACTGTATGAAAAGTAGAGTCCAACAAGCCAAGGTAAAGTATTGTTAACTAGGAGAGTGGTTTAGTCTTGATTGATTGATTGAATATTGTTTAACGTCTACTCAGCAATATTTCAGCTATATCAAGACGAGAACAAGTTTGTTGATAAATAATCACTTTGGGGTATGGAAATGGCCTCGGACGGGAAATTCTGACTGCCACTGGAAAAGTAGGGTGAAATCGTCAAGGGCGGGGAATTTAGCCTTGTAGCCGATCACCTACGGACCACCCCAAAAAGAGCTTGCTACAAGGGTTCTTTAACGTGCAGGAAGCGTGTCATTTCTTCCAACACGTGGACCTGAGTTTACATCCCATCCGAAAGATGGGTTGTGTATTTATTAATCCCGCACAACCACGGAATGGGTCCTTTTTCTATATCCCGGGACCCTCGGGGTCAGCCTCCGTTTAGGAGGGGTCACACCCCGCAAGCCGGAGATACTGGGTCCTATTTCTATATCCCGGGGTTCCCTCGGGGTCCTCTGTTAGGATGGCTCATACTCCAAGCTCAGAGGATGCTGCGGGCCTATTCTTCAGCCGGTTGTGAATACCCTCGAGGACTAACAGTCCACCAGCAGAGGCATATATGTCAAATAAATCAAAAGTAGTTTAAGATGTTCTGATGTGGCCGTATCATATTTGTTGTGATTAATATTGGGTGATAGTAGAGTTGCCAATCTCTGTAATTATATGTCTCTGGTTTAATCAACAGCGGTAAACATGTTACGTAATTCCAAGTACAAATTAGTTTCCACAAACTTGACAAATAGTGAAAAATTCTTTTTACCTGACCGGCATGGACCATTGATTTTTAGGGTATGCTGGGTATTCACCTGTAACTGGGCTATGATTTCCACAACCCTCAAATACAATAGTAAGCAATTATTACAGATTAAACAGCAACTTAGAAATTTGGTCATCCTTCACAGAGGAATGAAAAATACACTTGCACTCTTACGATATGCACTTGTTTTACATGTAGACTCTCAACAAAAGAACTGAAGACAATGGAAAAGAGTTTATTTAAAGAAACACCTAATACGTAAGTTTGTATTTATTTTCATTGTTAATGCCATCCAAATATATCATTTGAAAAAAAAATATGCAACTTTGTACAGTTTGTTGGTATTACATGATTAACATGATAAGGCTATAACAACAGTTGGTAAAGGAGGGGTCCGAGTACCTTAAGGTGCGATAAGGGGTTGATTTGGCCCAGGACTCCAGCGAATTTCATAAGTATAGAAGATTTATAATGTTTATACATCAGCAGGTATTTCGCATGCAATTTGAAGTTTTATTTTGTTCCATTACGGGTAATGAGACCGAGTCGTAACCCTCAAGGGAACGTAGTGGACTGAGGGTTCATTATCGTATCTACAATAACCCCTACTTCGTGGCAGATGACTAAATACCGAAGTTACTGTGAATTTAAATTCTGCATATGCGCATTTCGACAACTTATGTCTCTTCAGTGCAGATAAAATCTAAACGTTTGGAAGACCATATACTCAAAGATGTTAAAAACTGATAGAGAACAAATAGGAAGGTTCGCCGTGACGTCACAGACTCGAAAAGGTAAATTTGGTTGGCAAGAAAAAGTGATAATTGATTGGGTCATAAAAATTACTCGTAGGAAATTGTTAATTGTGATATCTAGATAATTCCTTTTGATAAAAATTCTGGAATGTTTATACTTTCACAGGATATCAATTTGTAACATATATTTATTTTCAAAATATAAAAAATTAGCGTTTTCGTAAAGTATACAGATTTTGGCATTTTTGATATTTTTTAAATCCACATAAAAAATTTTCTGCAGGAAATTTTAAAAAAGTAAATCAGTAGAAAAAATATGAAAATCTTGAGGTTTATTACGCATTTAAAATCGAGTGGATAATAAAAAAAAAAATACAAAAGATCAAAAATTCTTTGTCAAAAGGGGTCTCACTACGACTTTGCCAACCAAAAATGCTAATTTGCATATGTAAATTAGATTTTGTGACATCACTAACGAGGTTCGCGAACCTGCCTATATTCCTATATCATCTAAAAGTAAAGCCAAAATCATCTAGGTATAGGTATTAAAGGGGCGGATTTCCATAATTCTTATGCAACATTTATACAACGAAGGATTTGACTGGTCAAAACTGACCGTCAATTCCACCATCTACACACCTGGAAAAAAGTAGGTTCTTTGTTAAGTCTGGTTCCTAATATTGTTACACATTCACGATTAAAGAATAGAATATGAAATTGATTTGTGGCATTAGAATCGCAATAACAGTACACCTGGCCTGTAAACGGATATTTTGACCGTCAAATCTAAGATTGACGCCCTCGGGTATTCAAATAACGTACTGTTATTGCATAATTCAAGGACCTCTTTAATAGTCATTAACCCGTCCATTTCGACATAGGTAAAATATCTTTGTTGTTCTATGTATCAAATAGAGTAACATATAACCCGGTAAAAGATACATTTTAACTGCATCCAAAATGTTGGGTAGACTTGGGCAGTCAAGGGCATCATCAGAAACAGTTATAAATTTTATAACTTTATTTGTTAGATTTTTCCATTTTTTGAATTATCTCCCTTAGCAAAAATTACAGAAATAACTAAAATTGGTTATTTCTTCTACATCATGTAAAATTTTCAACAGGCTCTGATTCAGGCTCTCAAAGATGGTGTTTTGTCGACAGAAAACAACACCGTCAGAGACACAAGCACAGATACTGATATTGAACATGTTGAGAAAAACAATTCAAGTGATCATATTGCTTGTGATGGAGTAATTAATGTTGTGGAGTTGCTCTCCACGTCCCGTAAGTCCGTTCTCCATTGTTGGAGTGGTATAATGGAGCCATGTAAGAAGACCCCCAACGAGGAGATGATGGCACGCATGGGTGAACTGGTACCTGTAGCTGTCTCTTGCAGCAATAGTACCCAGAGGGAACGGACGTGATTCTGATAGAAGTCAGTGTAGATTCCTAATAGGACAGGTAATATATACTTTGAAGTGTAGTATAGTTTAGGTCCTGTCAGTCCATACGTCGAGGCGAGCGGACACATCACTTGGTATCCGTCGTCGGTCCCCCGAGTTACACTTCAGTGGTAGTGCGGGTTCCAGGAAAAATCCACAGGGTCGCCATTTTGGCTGTTAGGAATCGGACCGGATGCAGTCAAGCGTGACTTGCACATCGTGTTTTGTGACCTTGTGACTTCGGGTCGGATTGTCAATTTCACTGTCTTTGTTTACGTGTTTACGTGGTTGAAATTTCACGCAGTTCGTGCTTGAAACGGAGTATTACACGTGTTGTAAAGTTTTTATATCTTCGAGCCAGTTCATTTTTGATTAGTTTCGTGCCTCACGTGACGTGATCAATAACCGGAAGTGATTTCCGTGATTTGTTTACCAGGGAATACACAACTGGTGTGTATGTAAACAGTGTATTGATTATTAAAGCTTGTTGATAACTGGTGTTTAGCTTTAATTTAATTGAACTGAGCTGATAATTTGGAATTAATAAAGTGATTATTGAAGATAATTGACAATATTTTAGTCTATTCATTTGGGGTATAGAGTAAATGTACTGATAGTATAAAATATCTGTATCTGTATTATTAGTTGTATAGATCCGATCATCATGAAGATGTACCTACAGGGTACGGTCAACCTGAGTATGAGTCTACCCCATACACGCCGGAGGA
>MJUU01020016.1:0-29999 GCA_002080025.1 Modiolus philippinarum
ACCTATGTTAAAGGGCAAATCTAAGTACAATTAAGAACAAGTTTAGTTTATTTTTTTTTTGAAAGACCGACGATAAAACAGTTATAATGTATTTAATTCGATGTAGGTGTGTAGCAGGGCAAATATATTTGATCATATTTTTGTCTATTTAAGTTGACTGCTTATGATGATTTTGAATTCAGACTTTTTTTGTAATTCTTTATTTTTGAAACTGAAAACATCATGAACATATAAATAGAACACTAAAATATTGACAGTTTATATATCAAAATAAATGTATACATTACAGACAGACAGAAAACAAATATTCTGTATGAATATTACAGCTATGTAATTTATTTATATGTTTTGGCTTTATCTGCACTGATGAGACATAAGTTGTCGAAATGCGCATATGCAGAAATAAATTAACAGTCACTTCGGTATTTTGTTATTTATAAATTAGCTTTCTTTAACTTTGTTTTTGAGTTCATCCACTGAAAAAAAACCTTCCAAGGGCAACCATTTTTTATTAATAAAATTTCTTTGTGCAGAGGTTCGGAACAGCCTAGATCTCTTTTCAATATACATATAATATTTCAAAAATTCTATTCCACCTTTTGTGCATGGTAAATTATTTTTTGATCTACATATGTATAGATAATATTTTAAAATCAAAATAATATTCTGTATTGTGCAGTCTTGCTTCTTGTCAGCCCCAATACCAAGAAGTACATTTGTGGATTCAGACTTAAGATTATGCACGGTTACTACGTCGAAGCAATCTTTAAATTGGTGAAATGCAAACCTGTCAAAAAGTCTTGCTCATGTTAAGAGCCCATCGAAGGACCGCATTGTGGCCAAATTTGGATTATATAATAGGTTGTTTTAAAAGCCGGCGATAAAACCATTAGAATGTATTCAATTCGATGTAGGTGTTCCTCAGGGTGATATAATCGAACCTAATATATTTTTATAAATTTATTATCATTGAATCTAGACTAAAGTTAAAATCAGATTACTTCGTTTGTGCTTATACATGTATCTTAAAATAATCACAAGACAAGATAAAACCTGTGAATGTTAAATTAAGGTCTCGTATCACCGTAATCTTCGATGAAATGTGGACCTGCAAAATACCTCTGTTGAAGAGCCCATCTAAGGACCATTATGAACAAGTTAAGTTCCAATAGGTTGTTTCAAAGGCCGACGAAAACTCTTGCAATGTATTTTATTCGATGTAGGTGTGCGTCAAGGTGATACAATCTATTATATTATTTTTATTGTCTATTTATGTTCGTTGATTATGATTTTGGATTAAGACTAAAGTTGATTTCAGGTAACGTAAATCTTGAAAATAAGCACTGGCTATCACAAAAATTCATCTTTCGGGAGTGTAAAAAAATCTGTTAAAGTTATTGAAAAAAATGAAATAAATGAATTCAACAAAACATTTTCCTATCTACTACCGGTTTCACTGCGTATTGCAGATTTTACCTAAGTTGGAGGGTATACTAAACAAATGTCTACCCAAGGAACAGGAGATCTCGATAAACTATTATGGGAGGTCAGAACCTTGGTTTAAAATGATCTAATTGTTAAGAGCCCGCGATAAAACCATTAGAATGAGTTAATTGCATTCCTTTTCTGTTTTTTGTAACCTTACGATAACCTTGATATAACAGAGCAGAATTGGAAATCAAAGATTTTGTAAATCATGATTTCATGGAAGATGGTGAACACTTATCTTCTTTTTCATGAAAAAAAATTATAAGGAAAGGAATTTTTTATTCTGATTAACAATATAAGGGAAAAAATGAAACTGTTTCTACATTTTTCTACAACATGCCCAGATTTAAGTTGTTATTTTTTTATCATTTCGCAAAAGAAGTTTTCATAATTCATAATAATTTTGGCGACGATGTGGTGAGGTCACTTGAAAGAATAACAAGCAAGAAATCTTTGATTTTCACTCTGTTAAAACTCGTAAATGAACCTAAGTCCTTTGTTATGTATAAGCTCGATATTTTCCAACTTGATTCACAGCAGATTTGAACACTTACAGTTTTACCATTCAATGAACAATAAAGGATATGGAGAAAACAAACGCACACGAGACAAAGTCTCTACTTTTGCATTTAACATGAAGGAACTAATTTTTCTTGCCAAAGATAAAACTTTCCATTTGCAGTTATGGACTTTTTTACTAGGGATGGCAAAATGTCTCGAATTCAATACTCGAGTACTCGGTACAAATACTCGCGAGTACTCGAGTACTCGGGTCATTGTACATGTAATTGATCATGTATAACCATCATTTGTTTAATGTGGAACGAGAATCTGCAACGTAGGTTTTCTCGGCTTTCAATGAAACTTTTCTGGCTTGTTTTGTTTTCTTAAAAACATTGTTAATTTGAATGGGTACTAAGATTAATCACCTCTTGTATATATCAAACAATCAAACACTAATTGGTAAACAATCGACTAATGGCTTGTATTGTAGAAATTTGCTTTGAACTAATTTTAATTATCTTAATGGGGACTTTCTGATTAAAAAAATCAACGTTGCCTGTTCTGTCAAGTAAAAGTTTTCTTCAGTTTCGCCTGTCCTATAACTTAATGGACATGTTTCAAAATATTTATAGTATGAATTTGAATCCGCTAAAAAGGTTTGGAAGAATGTTTTTAAATATATTTCACCGAATAAAACAAGACAATAAGTATCAAGAGGCGATTTGCTACAGGTTGAATTTTGGGAACTTCCTTTGATTTAAAATTAATGATTTGATAAGCAAATTTCAGAGAAACGAAAAAAGAATACTAGTAACTGCGGTATACATGGCAGGGAATACAGAAATATCAGGCAAATGCATATGAGGTGCTATAAATAAACAATGAATCTATAAGAGAAGAAACTTAAAATACATTACTAAATTTAGAAAATATCCGTGAATTTTAAAATAAGCCGAGTACTCGAGTACAAAAATTGTACTCGAGCACTCGCCTTCTAAACGAGTACTCGTTGCCATCCCTATTTTTTACACATATTTGACGCGATTCGATATTTGACATAATACAAATATATGCTTCATTCTGTTGTTCTCTCTGTTCTTTCTCATTCATTTTCAGTATTCTGGAACAAAATACGACGATGCTGTCACTTTCTGCAGGTTAAATGTTCGGCAAAAAACTTTTTTCTTCGGAAAAATATGATAAAAGATGCAGATATCTTTTGTTATAATATTTCCATAGAATTGGAATATATTGCACTTACCAATTTGGCGTACACAGCACTGCACTTACCAAAATTTGAAGTAATGTCGAAAATAAACTAAACGACAAACAACTTTATGAAAAATGAATCTTTGACATGTTTTCCAACCATGAAGCAACAATTATATACTACAAACGTAACATATTATGGGTTAGATGTATAGAAATCCAAAGTAGAAATTGGCGTGTTCAAAATTTTGACCTACCCCACGTCGGTTTTCCTTCAATAGCTTTCTGGAAAACGTTATTTGTACTAAAGTAAATACACGTATCGGTTTTCAAATGGAAGGAGAGCCGAAACTCAATATTTACAGAATACATCGTGTAAATATACAACGATAAGACACTCTCAACTACTGACCTTTGCTTGCCGAAGCGGGGCAAGTCATCCATCTTTGGCAGCACTTACCAAAATACACGCTGCACTTACCAATTCGATTGGACCCCCTGATTTAGTAATTGCAAGAGTTTGTTTATTTGTATTGATATTGAAACATTATTCTGACATAAACGCAAAGCATCAAAATAAAACAAAAATGTCCGTTTTCTCGCCGTTTAAAAACGTAATAAATGTTTAGAAGCATACGCTACTAGAGACTGTATAACTTTAACCCGATCTTGGTCTTGGGTATCTTCACTGGGTCGTTGATGAAGAAGGTTATCCATAATCCGACAGTTCTTTTCTTAAGTCATTCTCTCGCCTTTTAATTCGGTGACATTTTGGGAAGAATAATTTAATTTGTGAAGCACGCCGTAATGATAATTTGTGTGAAACAACTTGTTGAGCGGCCAAAAGACACATCTAAAGCCGCTCTTACACTACCCCGTATAACACAAACGTATGAGGAATGGATGAAAATCATTTTTGTACGGTGGTAAATATTTTTTTTCCTTCATGAATTACAAGGAAAACATACAGCAACCGGTACACCGTACATGTACAGTCCTTAAGTGCAAGGAGGTAGGCTTTATGCTAAATAAGAAATACAGGGTGGCCGTATGAGTTTGAAAGATAGATGCAACTGTTTCAAACATAAATAAGAATTTGTCATTAAAAAATACAGTAAGGCTTGGAACAAAAATTAAAAAACCAGGACAGATGTTAGAAATAAAAAATCTAGGATACTAAGTTCTTTTATTGTTAAAGAATTCAAAACTACATGTAATGGACGAGCGGTAAATATTCTTTGCTGATTAGTTTCAGTACATCAGTTTCATTTGAATTACTTGTGTGATAGTAATTTTCTTCGCAATACTATAAGATCTGGGGATCATTTTAACATAGTTTTTCAAAACAATATTTGAAATGTCAAACTCCATTTTATTTTTTAATCATAAAAAAAATTAAAAAAATGAAATACTGAAATAAAAAATACTTTCTTATAAGAACTGGTTAGACCTGAAATGCAGACAATTTTAAATCAATCTACAGATATTAGAAAAGGCTGAAATATTTTAATGGTTATTTGCTCTTATTATCGACGTGTCCAGCTTCGGAAGTTGATTTTATCGATGTGTCCAGCTGTGCAGAATAATAAGAGTTTTATTCTTTTTGGAACAGACAGTCCATCAACAGTTCTGGATTTTGAATTAGTTCATCATCCCTCCCTTGGTAGTGTCCACTACAACTCAAGTGGTAACATCATGATCACTATTTCTGAAATCAACATTAGTATACCTGTCGCTACAGATATCAATGAAAATACTGGTATTCTTATTTGTACATATCTACATCTACCAGTGTAAGTACTGAATTTGGACTTTTTAATGGTGATATTAGCTCGAGATTACATTTTGGTCATATGTGGAAATCACATAATGGTGATATTTGTAGATTGTATTGAGGTACAATCTGAGAATCATATTGCGGTCTAAAGATCACATGGTGGTGATATCTGGACACCATATTGTAATGGCAACTGGGAGATCTTTTTTCGATTTGTAGAATTCCCATTGTAACGACATCTGGAGCTCACATTATAGCTTGATCTCTTGATATCATATGCAGGTGATGTCTGGAGATAACATTTTGGTGATATATTTTTTTATCAAAATTCTAACCCATAACGATTCATAACGAAATTCACTGTTTATTATGCAACTCGGGGTATTTTTGTTTCTTTATATTATATTGAGGTAATGTCCACAATATGATCAGAACAAAACATTTTTTAAGTGTGTGATATTTTTTATTGCAAACAATAATAAAAATATTGCAAAATCACATTTCGCTATCCCAGTTTTAGCATTTTTTTAAATGTAATATTTCTGCAAGTTGAACGTTTGCAATAACTTCCATTTATGCAAAAAATAAGTAAAGATGTTCGTGTTGATGGTATATGATGAACTACACAATATAATATATTTTTTTAAATCCGTCAATAGAAGATTTAACCTAAAATTTTGATAAAAAGCTTTAATCAAGGCACCTATACATTGTACACCAACAGTTTTAATGGTTTTCAGATATATTACCGTATAATGTTCAAACAATGTAAATATTTGTTTTTTGGAACGACTTAGATTTTCTTTTCCAAAGAGGTATGGCCATTTTCCCTTGAGTTTATTTACACCAGCATATTAATTTTATGAATGTATTAAATTTTCTCGGTTACTGTTTTAACAGTTCATTTGTTGAATACACTACCAGAACAAAATCAAATCAAAGGCATTTTCGTACATCGAGATAAAAGATTCAGTCACTAAACTCGCACCTTTAATGCAATTTTAAGGGAAGTTTTTTTTTACAATTTTCGTGGGTCGTTGTTAAATTTTATTTACAACCATGTTTGACGGCTAATAAGTCAGAAAACATCATACGTCTGGCATATATAAATTTTATTCCTAAGAAGAACACGTACCAGAGACTAGCTTACACGATGTTTGCTAACATTTGAGCATATTTCGAAAATAACCCAACATATGAACTAAATTCAAGCCTAAATGGCCAAACGTTTTTTTCGAATCATTGCATAGTCAGCTGTTGGAATTTGTTTTTCACTTTTGTTAATTTTGGAAAGTTTAAAAGCTAAATAGTGCAAAAGAGTTGCTATTAATTATTTAGATACATAGACCAATTCAAATTCATCGTTAATATAAAACGTAATTACTCTGACCTTAAGTTCATTAGAGGTGCCTACATTCGCTGTAACTTACAATTATTTTTCTTGTAATCTAACCATAAAAACGAAAATTTCTAATTTTCGTTTACCATCATGAGTAATTACGACTCTGTGAATCATTTTGGCCAATCCGAACTAAGATAAACGTTTAATAAGTAACGTTATTTTATGTATTCGATGGTTTCTTGTTATTACACTCTTTGGAACGAACGGGGACGTGTGTGGTCGGGTAAATCAATATATAACGCGATTAAATATAACTATACAATGTTTTTTTTTCTGTTCCAGTGTCCATCCGATTATTACACGTCATGAGTATGGGTTTATCCAGTATGGCTTTATTAGCAGAATTAACTGTTTCGGTAATGAATCCAATATTGGTCAATGTAAAATGAAATGGAAGAAGCACGGTTATAGTGGTCTTACTCATATTTTATGTGCAGGTAAATTCAATTGTTTCAATACAGAATCAAAGATCCGATGGAGCTGAATCTCGAAGCCCTGAAATTCTACATGTGGCAAAACTTCGTAGTCATCCAAAGAACTACTGCATACGTCTGCATGTATTAAGTTATAGTCCGTGATACGTGAAAATAATCGGATTGTGTGATTTCGCATGTTGATTTCATTGCTATTATATATTATCAAGCGCATTTGGCCACTTATTGCGAATTTAAAGGCGTAAAAACTTCTTAAAAGGCGATCGCAAAGCGAGAGCCTTTTAAGAAGTTTTCAGTCTTTAAAATCGCTCTAACTGGCCAAATTGCGCTTGATAATTAATTTGTGCGAAAATTCGAACGAACAAATAGCGATGTTTGTATTTTGAATACTACGAAACATTTACTACACTTTTTTAAGAATACACACTACAACGACTCGTTATTGATTTTTTTGTAACTATGAATGGGGACATGTTTGACCTAAATAAATAATTCAAATCATAATTATAGAACACCAATCTATTAAGCACTAATTGATACTCAAAACAATAAATACGTTACATACTTTGAAAATTTATAAACGTAATGTTATATTACTAAATTAATCGCGCTTCTGGACACGTGTACTTTAAATATAGATCGCTTAACATCTGACGTGTTTATCGTCTGTTTCACTTTAAACCAATAAAAACATCTTATAAAGGTCAATGGGCGTGTTTTCCCATCAGATATAAAGACAGCCATTCATTTTCTATAAGCAACGAGTAAAAAAAAACGAGTAATTTGATTAACATGCATATTGTTTTCAGTTTAATAAAACAACACTGTATTCAACTCAAGAAAATGAAGAAATATAACTTAAATACTAAATGTATCCGATTTTGAAAGGAACTTGCGCACTATATTTTATTGGAAGCACGAAGATCATCTTATAGAGCTGTTAATAGGCTTGAAGCCTCATGCGGGGCACGTGATTTTTTCTTGCCATATCAATATCTCTCCAGCCATTTCATGGCTTCGAGATAAAAAGTATAGATATATTAATTAACACCGGATGGCAGCACAATCAAAATTGAAAAAATGAAATTTTGTGGCCAAAGGAACATTACTCTAGTCAAGATTGAAAAACCACACGCAAAAACTATAAAAACAAATTTTTTCAACATTCCAAAGGAAAGTTGCACTGAAAATATGTTAATTATCAATCTTTTGTGTGTTAGATGGGTCTTAGTGGGTTTTAACTTAACGTACTGAAAACGCGATTTTGTTGAAAATCACCCTGATATGAAATCTTTTAATATCTGTTGTTTTTTTTAAATCCAGATATTAAATAAAGAAAAATAATGCAGAAGCAATGGTTACATTCTCAAATTTAATATGTTATCCATATCAACAATTTGGTGATATCATTTCGCTACAAAATACCAATTTAAACAAAAAGTCATAATTTTTGTCCGGAGAGTTATCTAACCTGATTCTTTAATGATATACCTAAAAGGTTATTAACAACGTAGATGATACAAAACCAGCAGCTTACAAATATGCTAGCTCATGTGCATTTTCAGCGTTACTATGTAAATAAACAGTTTAAACAATAATTGACCATGTTAAATCCTGTCATAAAAATGCATGAAAGTATGACACAAAAGTAACTTTCAGTTATGAATAAGTACTTCTAAAATCATATAAATAACCTTAAAAAATTATTTTTCCATTATGAAATCAATGCATTAGTATTCGCTATTTTATTTAATAAATTCCCCGACTTCTTATGGGACGATTGATTCCTGTCAATCTCGGGCAAAACGTCGGTGAACTATTGCCCGGGAAATATTTTACAAAAACTTTCCTGGGGAAATTTTACAAAAACTATTGCCCGCAATATTTTGGAAAACAAGGCTAGTTCATTTTTAACAAATAATGTTTGTGTTAATCTTTATATATTTTCACCGGCGGATCCTGCCTTCGAAAAAGGTGTTCCGATGAGGTCCAGAAAAAGGGGTGTTCAAGTCGATCTTTTCCATTTTTGTCAATTTATACCTAAATACTGCTCAAAAACTGAGAGTATATAATGTAATATTAGTCCCAGACGAAAATTTAGAAATTCTCAAGAAAACAAATGATCAGCCAATGCATATTTTTGACTTTAAAAGTTTCATTTCTTGTTAATTAGACTTAAAGGTTTGATTTGTAATGTTAAAAAATTATGTTTATAAATCATAAAAAGTCAGAAATTTAAATGCATTTATGTATACATTGAAGGTAAAACTGTGTCCCGTTTTGAAATGATTTATGATTTAAAATTTGATTCATCATGAAAACAATTTCCAATTGCTTGTATGAGATATGCTTTGGCTAAATAATTTGATAAGGTAATAAAACAGTTATATAATGCATATTAGGGCAATACACTGGAAAAATTTTGCCCTGGGTGTCAGAAACCCCAAAGTGTTCTATTGCGTTCGGCCGTTGGCCTCGGGTAATAGAACACATGGGGATCTCTGACAGCTTGGACAAAATATTCTAGTCTATTGCCCTCATATGCATTAAATAACTGTATATTATTAACTGACAAGTCATTCAACTTAATACAAGTCATAGATTTAACTTTCCTGTAAAAAATATGTTTGCTTCGTACCAAGGAACAAATAAGTATTATTTTTATATGACTGTTCAAGATTCTGATTGAATAAATCAGTATTTTGCTGCCATTTTCCTAAAATAAGAACAGCGTCAATATTAATAAAAAAAAGCCCTGTTGTTAGTGGTTTTGGCTTCCGATTTAGATCGTTTGGCTATTTGTTTTCTATCTGCTTTATGCATTTTTCTTTTCATTGTTTTTCCAAATGTGTTAATAAGATCTGCACTCAAGAGACATAAGTTGTTGAAATAGTCATCTGAAGGCACAATATTTACAGTTTTTAAGGTATTAAGTTATTCATACCCAATTATATAAAATTAAAATTAAAAAAAGTTATAAGAAAATGTAAACCCACGGGTTTATATACAATTCCATTGTGAAATTGTGGATTTCCTATTTTTTGGTTCTAGTGCTGTTGGTGAGGAATTAATTTCCGAAATGGCCATACAGCTCATTAAAATTATTGCAGTTGGAGTTAACATATGGTATATGGTCCCATGTTCATTTACTCCATATCCTTTCTTAAAATATTCCATATCCTTGATTTACTTTGCATCATTTCCTCAATCGGTGTATATGGTTTACATCTACAAATAATAACTTGAATCTTGAGTATTGTTATCTTCTATATGCATTTCTATTTCTCTTTCTATAGATGGAAAGACAGAAATTAACATCCATTTGATGCCACTCGCACAAACCACTGTCAACAGCAGTGGCCTTATATACATTTCTTTCCTTGAGAATACCCAGCATTTCCCGGTTACTACAGATATTACACAGAGGGAAGGAAGAGTGATCTGTAGACAGCTAGGATTACCTATGTGAGTTTTTTATGTAGGTTATGAAATACAAAATAGATTGAAAATATTCCCTCTCATTTTTATTTGAACTTTACATATGCTGAAACATTTTAGAAATTCAGCTGCATGCTGGAAATAGTTAATCAAAATTATAATAAAATGTCAGACAGTTCAAAAATATGTTAATTTTCTGTTGACAGCTGTATAAAATATCTTAAAATGTCATTCATTGAGCAATATTTTTTGCACATGCTCCTTTTTATGATGATTGTTTTATTATTTTTTTTTTAATCAAAATAGCTTTCGAATTATTATCTTTTATTAATGATTTATATATACTGATTGCCAATGAAAGCGCAGCACATTATATTCATACGAAAGGTTTTTCTGTTGAGTTATTAGATTGGTTTTTGAGGAGTTACTTAGCAACAATCTACTCATTTTCTCTTGTATCCTTTTTTAGTCCACTCTTGAAAATTTGTCACAGCAACAATTTTTGGTCAAGTGGTCAAAATCAAAACTCCGACATTTTGTGAGCTTTTCTAGCGCATTGAAAAAAATAAATTAAGAAAATTCCTCTTTCATCAAATTCTGAGCTCCAATTGTGTCCAGCTGTTGATTAGAGTTCAAATTTGTGAAAAAAATGTAATGTTAAGCATTTTTGGGTAAAAACATAACAATTTTTGAAAATTTCAATTCAAAACATAAAACAGATTTGAAAATTTGTAGAAATGTGCCTTGCACATTCCAAAAGAAGCTGACAAAATTTCAAACCGATTCAAAGTCGATCAGAGTAGATCAAAATTGAAAGTGAAGTCTGCAAATGGAAAAACAGTGCATTTTAAGAAACATCCAATGGGATGGTTTTAAACCCGAACATTGATGGATTAAATGGAAGCCGATCACAAAGAATTGAAATGGGAAAATGTTTACTAGGGGTAAAGCTTACAAGTGGACAATAAAGACAAACAATCATGTGTGATTTCTGCAACAAATAACTAAATACCGAAGTTACTGTGAATTTACTTTCAGAATTTTTATATGCAGAATTTAAATTCACAGTAACTTCGGTATTTAGTCATTGATACATGCCTTCTGCAAATCATGTGATTTAAATTATTATATTAATTCCATATAAAAATTAAATTTTATTTTTGCAAATATTGTTGCGATATTTGGTATTTGAATGAAATTTTGACCTAGGTAACATTAATTTATTCTTAATTCTAAGAATATCTGGGAAGATACACTGATAAAATCCCACATTATACGTATTCAAAACAAGTTCGTTTTTTGTTTTCCATCCTGGAGTTATAATTTATTGATATTTTATGTTATCATATCAGCTATAGAGATACAGTGCTGGAACGAAATTCGATGTCACTATAGCAATAATTTGCAATGCACCATTTTTTCTGTTTTGCTCACATAGAACGAACCCCATCATATCACGGCGAAATCGAATTGACTTGGATTCATATATAGAAGT
Organism: Modiolus philippinarum; assembly: GCA_002080025.1. NCBI lineage: Eukaryota > Metazoa > Mollusca > Bivalvia > Mytilida > Modiolidae > Modiolus > Modiolus philippinarum. The sequence goes on from MJUU01020016.1 coordinate 11,748, forward strand.
GACAAAACTTGAATGTGATGGTAACGAAATCAATATTGGCCAGTGTAGAATTTTACTTCAAGAGTCCCGCTACAAACAACGCAGCAAGGATCATTCACATATATTTTGCGCAGGTAAAGAAATTATGTGATAATCATATATATTAGAACATTCTTTATATTAGAATCAAATTTATTTTCGTGATGCCTATAACAGAAACATGCGCAATAAAACACCGAAGAAACAAACGAGGCATTCATTACAAAAAGAAATTACAGAGACTTTGCGAAAAAAAGAAGAAAGAGATGAAACATCTACAAAAATACGAAGGAAAACAAAACAGAAGAAAAGCACTAAGAGTATGAACTTGCATAAAAACCAAGGTTGGCATCAGGTTTTTTGGAAAGGTTAGAATATTCTGCTTCATACACGACACACTTTACACTGTCAGTGAGTCAATACAGTGTAAAATCAAACCGGTAATATCAACAAGTAGTTGATAGACTGTAAGGAAAAAGAAATACGTAACTTTTCTACATTGTGATGGAAAAAATACGGCATACTAGTACTTTTGTGAGATTCTTTTGTCAAAAAGAAACTTAGGGTACATGTGTAAATGTCTTTGTCAACGTGACCTTTGTCGATTACTCTTAAACGTGCCCTACCTCGAATCTTCGAATCTGTAATCTAGATAACTGATTTAATGCAACAGGAAAATGTTCATTTTTACATACAACATAACTTCATCATATAAGGTCCGAAAAGATTTGACGACTGTTTTTTTAAATAGCGCTCTTTGAATTGTTACGGAATTGGTTTGAAGTCACGTTTGAGTGTCATTACTTATTAGATTTCCTTACTTCCTCTGAGGAACGCTCTCTTTGTACTTCCGTTGTTGATTCATGATCACCTTCTTAACCATGAAAATTCAATCAATGGCAAGAAGTTAATCATGACACAAAGTTCCCAACAAGCCTTTTTTATACTGTGGATGTTGACTGCAGAACAAATGCCATTGTAACATTTTTAACCAAGTTATGTTATAAACAGTATGAATTCAAAATGCAGTAAGTTAAAACATTTATATAGGAAGTGACCCGCCATTCAGAGTAAGGGGGAATTATACTAACAGTGGTCATCTGATGGTGTATGAACCTTCCAAACAGAATAAATGGAAGTATATTTGTAACAATGGATGTGGAGTCGATGAACATAAAGTCGCCTGTAGGACACTAGGACTTGAAAGGTAAGTTATAAGCATTAACACATTTTTGTGATGTAGTAAATCTTTTCAAATGCTTACATTTCTTACTCTTTATTGAATTTAGTGCAATTGATGATATCTTAAAAAACTTTGGATTCTATTTCTTTTGTATTCCATGTTGAGTCTTGGTTGAGTCTACTTACCAAGTAACTCCACTTATAATTTTAGTTACCTCTATTTGATAACGTGGTATCATGCATTGTGTTTTAAACTCCTGGAATTATTGCAACAATTATTTTCATTAAAAAACTTATTATATTGAGCATGGAATAGCTGATTTAGGTGAAAATACTATGTGTAGCTGCAGGTTGGTGTAACTAACCCTTCATTGGATCAATTCTCTGGTTACTTGAATTGTGGGGTAACATTTTTTCAACTAGAAGATAAATGAACATTGTTTTGCAATATTCAAGAAAAAGTCCCAAAAGAACCAGTGAATTTGATAGAAATTGATTGAATATTAGTATCTGCCATCTTTTTGTTGATTTAGGCTTCACACATTTAGAAATTTTACAAAATATTTATTAAATGTGCAGAAAGTTCTAAAGTAATTGAAATTTTCATTCCGTAACCTTTTTCACAACATTTTCACAAAAAAGGTGAACTTAAAACACACGATCAGTAATCTGTTGCTAGATTTAAAACAAGACAGGGAGATAATTTGATAAAAGAATTTCATTTGGATATCACTATAGAAGTAAACCTTTCACATATATCTCACTTATTTCAAATTTTTTTATTTATTATACATTTTGTATGTTAACATAAAAAGTATGAGTAAAATCTATACACATGCTAAAATTAACTATTTTTCGCAATCCTCCCATATAGTCAATTCATTTCTATATTCAATTCTTGAATTTTCAATATAATGTTTATACTCACACTGACGGTGACCCCAATATTTATTATGTATTTTAAAAATACCACAATTATGTTTCAACATAGAAAATTTAACAAAATTTTTTTATATGAATCAATACCCTACGAACACCCTAATTACACAAATTATGAATTTAGCTGTATTTCGAACGTCCTCTGATTTATACAAATGCTTCCAAATTATTACTAATATTTATATAATAAGGGCATGACGTTGCTCAGTATTTTGGAGTTATAAGACCAGCGTAAGAAACCACCTTGGACACTCTTTGAACTTTTCACATAACCATGCTTTTCGCTTATTTGTGCTTACATGCAAAAATACTTTATATTACACTAGTTTATTTTGCGTGAAAGAGGAACAAGTTTAGAACACGTAAACATTCGGTAATATACGTAACTATGCTTTGCTCAACGTCGCGCGCCGCAAAAAGTCTAACATGCCTTATATATCCAACATTCGCCAACTTTGCAATTTTTGCAAGTGCTTTGTCCCATCCATGTAATTCTTCGTTTCGTGTTAAACGTTTATTTGTGATTTCAGTGAAAATCGGCTAATCAGAAGAGCGCTAACAAATGACATACCTAGTGATGCCGAAATGCTGCTTGATGATTTTGAATGCAGTGGCAAAGAAGAAAATTTAGGCCAATGTAATTTTTCCAGACAGCATGACTGTAGATTAGATGAATCTGTCGAAATCACATGTGACTGTAAGTATCACTAAAGTGTGATCTGTATAAGTGAAAGTGCAAATAAACAAATCAGACAATGAATAAATGATATTAAGATTAAGACTTGTAGTCCGTAATTCGTTACAAAACATCCGAGACACAGACACCAAATACATACAGGTAAACCTGACCACCAACACTTTTCAGTTCATTTTGTTTAATATATTATGAAGTTACCAGAAATCTGTAGAAAAAATAAAATTTAGAAAAAAAAAATCAAGAAATAAATATTAAATCTCTTGGTTAATAAAAAATCGTATAACACTACGATGCTCAATCATGCACAATGAGAAACAAAGGTTCTTGCATTCTCAACAAATTTAGAAACTTTATCTGTCGTTTATTATAAATATGTTGTTTTTGATACCTAAGCTTCATAAAACGTATATGTTAACTCAAATATGCAAGAAACTTTTACCTACGAAAAATGTTCTTCAAGCCAGTGTTTTGGGTTGTGGTCATATTCAATCTAGCTTCGTAAGTTGCATTATGAGAAGCATTTGTCGATTATTTTCCTGGTCAAAGGGGAGATAATTTAATTCGCTTATCAACAAAACCTTTTGATATTGAAGTTAAAATTATCTTCCATTCAACCCTTTATTGCTAACTTGGTACAGTGAGATAATAGACAAAATTTTCTCATTGTGATATCCAGTATAGGTTAAGAGAAATAAGCTGATTATGATAAGAAAGTTTTTGTTATTGAAGGACAAGAAAAATATAAATAGCTAATAATATTTACACTTATACAACTGGAGGTAGCATTTGGTAAACAACTACCAATCATATAAACGTCCGCTACTTTTCTCGTACAGTAGCTGGTCCAGTCAACGTTCCCATTTTTGCGATCTGTCACGAGTCATTGATCCGTCGCCGATCAGTCAAACGTTAGGTGAGATCAGTCATGATTCAAAAGGCATCCGTCAAATCATTCATCCGCCAGTAGTCAACGTACATAAGCCAGAGCTTGTTAGCACTCGTCATCCGTCACTGTTGCTGCATTAAACATTAAACGTTCATATCCATGTTTGCATACATTGAACAGGGCCAAGGGTAGCCTATTAAGAATAGGAAAAGTTATTGGTAACCTAGAGTCTTTTGTGTTCATAAGTTTTTTATATCCAACTAGAAGTTTCCTAACCAAAACATTATCTGTATTATCACTGGTTTGCTGAATTTTTTGCACAAAGGATAATGCTGACAAATAACTTGCAATTGTGCTTGTTGAAGAACCTTGTTCATAGTGGTGGGCTATGAAGTAAACTATATTATCAACTGGTACAGGCCAGGCATTGCTTAACTTTGCCATATTTCTGAAGTTATTAAATGAGATTAAGGCTGTGTTATATGCTCTATGTGTATTTTTAGAAATACTAGCTCTAGCAAACGTATTGTTTTACATCTAAGATGCTCCAGATATGAGTTGGTATTGGTGTTGGTTGTTGGTCTGCTCGGCTCCCTGCAGTTGGTGAAATCTGTCTAACTGCTGGCGAGACAAACTATGTGTTATACCATTATTGATACCACAAATATGTTCAGATTTAAATAAAATATTATATTTTAAACATTCTAAAGTAAATTGACGAAGAAGGGCCATTACCCAGCATGAATTTGATGTCAATTTATTTATAATGTGCACCACTGCACTATTGTCTGACCTAAATTTCATTTTTTATATTCACAAGTAAATTTCCCCATAGTAAAATTGAAACCAAAATGGGAAAAACTCGAATAATGTTATATCGGACAAAAACCTTCTTTACCCAAGCACTTGGCCATTTACTGTATTCCCACATCCCTTTAAAATAATTTCCAGACCCATGGCTTTCCTTCCCTGAACTGTCAGTAAATAATTCAAGAGTAGAATTGGTGATCCAAAGTTTATCGTTAAAACTGTAATTCCATTGAAGCCATAAAAAAACTCGAGCCACGTTTGCAAATCCTTGGTCTCGCTATTAATTCTTATATGATATTTGGGGTTTGTGATTCCTAACGTAAGATTGATGAGACGCCTGCAAAATGGCCTACCTGGACGAACAGCTCTACAAGCAAAATTTAAGCAACCAATCAATACTGAATTTATCTTAAGGTAGCTTTTGCCTTTCCAATCATGTGCCTTATTTTTTGCTTAATTTCAAGTACTTTCTCCTTTGGTATTCTAACAACCATTGATAATGTGGCAATTTCAAGACCGAGAAAGGACATTTTAGTGTTTGACTTCTAAGTCTTGTCATTGGCAATAGGAACACTTAGTTCTTCAGAAGTATTTAAAAAAAAACACATTAAGCTTTTGTGACATTCATCTGAGTGCCCTGATCCCATAAATAAAAAAATCATCAAGATAACGTAGTAAATTATCATTGCATAATCTTTCTGTCACTATCCACTGGATAAAAGATGGAAACTTTTCAAATAGTGCACATGATATTGAGCAACCAAAAGGTAGGAATTTGTCATAGTAATAAAGGCCGTCAAATTGAATACCAAACAGGTCAAAATTTTTAGGCCATGTTGGCAATAAACGAAAAGCACTTTGTATATCACTTTTTGCAAGTAAAGTTCCCCTTCCGAGACGTTGGACCATATCAACTGCTTTATCAAATTTTGTATACTCCACTGAGCATAATTTGTCGTCAATAAAATCATTTACAGAACATTCATTAGGATATGAAAGGTGGTGTATTCACCGATATTTATTCGGTGCTTTTTTAGGAACAAGCCCTATGGATAATACTCTGATTGTTGAAAAGGGGGACCAGTAAATGGGCCTCCAAATCGCCCGAATACTAATGTTTTATTTATCTTTTGCTGAACAAGTTGGTAATTTCCCGATTTTAAATTATCACTTTCCATTTGTAATCTTGGACCTGTATAATGCATTTTAAAACCAAATCTAAAACCATCTAGTAATTCACAAGCGATATTTTTGTCAGGATACAGAGAAAGCATTTTTGAAGCACATTAGTTTTTATTGGAGTGTGACCCAGACTGAATTTTCCTTTGAAATAACTTCAATGATTGACATGTATTTCAACAGTTCAAAATTTTTACCTTGATGTTTCATTAAAAATATGTGCATAAATATAATAAATGCATCAGTCCAACTAGCTACATTTGTGATTTTATCCTTAATCTTAGGAGGCCTTGACAAGATTTTGTTTGTAACAGGGTCTATAAACAGGTTACCCCTTCAAAATGGGTAAGTAGTTCAGTGCTCCACTTTAACAATAAGGCTAAATTGATGAATTCATACTTCCAAATTTGTTCTCGGAACTGCAAGGGAATATCTGCGCCCATGTTCATTTCAGCTGTCGGAATCAGATCAATTTGTCTATCTCCCAAAATATCAACATTAATTGGGTATGACAGAATAAAATATCTGATTTTGTTGACACTGGGATTACTGGCATGTTTTTTACCGTTCCCGTGGTACCCATCATCTCGCTAGAATTTATCAGATTTACCCCGCCTAGTAAAACATTGCTAACTGAAGCTGGTGAAGAACTTGTTCACCACAAAACTCACCAGTTGTTGGGGGCACGTTCCCTTGGACAACTTCTATGCTGTTATGTTGCTCTTATTCGTCCGGTGGCGTAACTAATGACTGGTCTCGAGTACGGACTGTCCTTATATGTGTTCTGGATTTCGCTTTCCCTGCTGTGGACGTTGATGCATATGGACTGTTTGACTGGCGTTTACTTTTTCTCACTCCTTTCTCCCTTGGCATGTTGATTAGATTTAGTATAGGCAGTTAAAATACAAACGTGAACGTCAGGAAAAACCATAAATGAATCACTGCAAATCACCGTAACAGGATGCACAGGAATGTCGCTAATAATTTAAACACGCCGGTATTAAAATTAAATTGTTATTTCCCACAATAGTCAGCAAACACTATCTATATAGATATACGTATTATGTTACTCTAAAACGAAATTCGAAATAAATCCCGTATCAAAATGTAAAACAGAAATTAGTCAATACCAAAGTCGCTGAAAAAAAGACAGATAAATATATTCGGAAAATGTCAAAATTAAACAAATTTGCCTCTGAGTGTTGACAAATCGTCAGTAACGGAAGGTTAACAGTTTGTATGAAAGTTGCCTCGAGTCAGTTACACTTCGCGGAAAATGTCAGTACGATCAAAAATATATAATACTCGAAAGTAAAGTCTATTGTAACCACAAAAATTTAAACTAACAGCTACTAATTCAATAATTAACAGTTTATTATTACAAAAAATAGTTATGAGCGAAAATTCAAGCGATTAATTGAAATTCTTGCAAAACTAATGGTACGTCTACAGTATGCGTGTTAACTGGTTGGGTTCCACGTGGCAACTGGCCGACGGAATAAAGACTACAAGCTTATTCGCAATTTGCAGCCTCATCATTTCCTGTTGCAAAGGTAGGGTTTCACATATTTTGATAGTGAAACACCTCATGCCTTAAACATGTTTAACTACTTAATCGTTCTTAACCAAAGGGGAACAACTCAAAATCTACAATTTAAAATTAAATCATTTTATCTCATAGGGATAAAATTTATTAATTTTCCTAAATTATACTTTGAAATCTTATGTGAATAAATATAAAAATCAATGAATTCTTACCCAGAAATTTAATGACACTTTACAAAAGAAATGAAAAGAATATTTTGAAATATTTTGAATAAATATAAATAAAATTTACATCAAATACAATCTACTATTACTGTATTTAACGATTCCCTTACAGGAAGTGTTTAAAAAAAGAAGTGTTTCAGAATTATTGAATGTTTGCAATATAAACCTGTAATGAATTCTTGGCAAACTAAAATCTTATTAAAAGAATTGAGTGTGAAATGTAAACGCAATCGCATGAAATACCATCTTGTAGTTATTTATCCCAGTAATTTCCAGATTTGAAGTGTTTTGAAATTATTTGAATATTTGCGATTACACAGTCTTAATGTATTTTAGCAAGATTATTCTAGGAATAGAATTTTGAGTGTGAAAAATGCCATCTTGCAGTTATTTATTCCATTAATTGCCATATTTGAGGTGTTCCGATATGATTTTAATGTTTGCGATTATACAATTTTAATGTATGTTTAGCAAAATAATATCCTATAAATAATTTTGAGTGTGAAAAGTGAATGTATTCTCTACAAAAGCCATCTTGTAGTGATATATTCCAGTAATTTCCATATTTAAAGTGTTTAGAAATGATTGGAATATTTGCTCTTTTACAATTTTAATATATTTGTATTAAAATGATATCCTCTAAATAGAATTTTGAGTGTGAAAAATAAAGGCAATCTCTGGAAATGCCATCTATTTGTGATTTATTTCAGTAATTTCAATATTCGAAGTGTTTCGATATGATTTGAATGTTTGCCATATCCACTTTTTATGTATTCTTAGGTTTCATGTGAGCAATGCTTAACCATACTTAAATGTCAATATTTAGGGAAATTGTACATACCTTTGTGCGTTGTTTATATAGTCAAGATGGTGGTGTTAGTCCGACCTGAGGGCGAGGCATTTCAGATTCATTTGATTGCTCAAAATCAGTCTGTCGATCAAATATGCTGGATCGATGTATTAAGAACATAAATCTCTATATGTTAATAATTTAATACACAGTATGCGAATTTCGACTAATAATAACTAAATATCTGAAGAACATTAAAGTTGTATTTTCTTTGATCAAATTTCAAATCCAGAAAATATTGACAAGGAGTCAACAAAACAGCTGCCAGAACTTCTTCTCTCAACCCTGATCCATATTTTGTCATCTGTCTTTAATACAACCACAGCATTCTTGGTATACTGAAATTGAAATTTGCAAACCCATGAATTTTCCCACCAACATGATTACCATTGAACATTATTTCAGTCGCACACTCTTGACCAATTTCTGTCATCATTGTCCAAGTAAAATAATAAACACCTGCCCTTGGACATTTAAATGCACCCGTCGAAGAGTTGTATCCATTGCCCTGGTTTGTAATTGTTGTCTCAAAAATAACAGTTTCATGTGGTGGCATACTGTTGATATGGTCTTTTAGTGTTGCCATAAAGGCAACCTTAGGTGCACCTATAACGACAAAATCGCATTTATCTAACTATATTGGACTTCATCCTGTTCAACGTTATGTCATAGATGTAATTGGGCTACGAATATTTACGATACGCCGTTAAAAACAATCTAAATGATATACCCCTTGCAAATACATCATTTGTAAGTCATTTGTTACCACTGGGTCGATGCCACTGCTGTTGGACTGTTAGTCCCCGAGGGTATTCACCAGCCCAGTAGTCAGTACTTCGGTGCTGACCCGAAAGCCGTTACTACTTGGAACCTTACAATATCTAATTTTTTGTAAATTTTGTTGAAAACTAAGGAGTATCTCCCTCATGCAAAGCTCTGTCCTTAGCTGATTTTGGCTTTACATTTAGATCATATTGCTTATTTGTTCTCTCTCAGTTTTTAATCATCTTTGAGTTTATGGTCTTCCAAACGTTTAGATTTTATCTGCACTGAAGAGACATAAGTTGTCGAAATGCGCATATGCAGAATTTAAATTATCAGAAACTTCGGTATTAAGTCATTTGTAGTAAAGTGTGCGATCTTTAATCCATTCAAAAAATATGGTCATGCTCCTGTCCAATTTCGAAGATAACTTGACGTCACTGGAAGTAGTCTTGACGTTACCATGTAGGTAAGAAGCTTAAATAACATATGCCATACTTTCTTTATGAAGTGCAGTGATACCCAATCTCAGTTCAAAATATAGTCAAGTAGGTTTATAACATTTTCCAGATAAATAGTTTTTCCAAATCCTTATTACTCTGGCGTATTCCATTATATGGTATTCATGACCACTTACCTTATTCGATAAAGTAATCTATTTCTCTAATCACGCATTCCTACACTAAGTATTTTTCCTACACTAAACATTTTCAAACATAAAGGAAAAATGAAAGGATATGGAGTGAATGTACATGTGACAAAAACGCACACGATACATAGAAAACTCCAGTTTATCAAGGACAGGGCTTTTATTCCTGTCTTCATCTTGATGTCGCCTGAGGGTCTTCAACTAGAGGTGAACAATATTCACCCCCTCATAAACATGTATTTAGCGAGTTCTAAATTGAGTATTTTCAACTCGCCGAATTGCCCTTGCTCCTCTAATCTAATAATTACAGACTTATGTTAACTGGTGACGTAGATATGATCTAACTGGCAACCTTAAACTAAGAGATTATAATAATCTAACACCAGGGAAAGTACTTAACAGAAATATCTCAGACACCCAAGGGTAAGATTTTAAGTACTTGAACGAGACGCTAGAAATCTTAACTTTAAACATATTTTATTGTCAAACAAAACAGACAATAGGATAAGACACAAGTTCACAAAACTTACTAGGTCTTCTCCTTACAAAAACATATAATACAATATTGACATAATAAAGGTTGAGTATACATAATTTTAACTTTTAAATTAAGTATGTAAAGACACGAAACAAGAATTAAGATAGTAGTCCAGTTTGAAATGGGCGCAAGCAAAAGTTATAAGTTTACATATAAAGGAGTAAAATTGGTACATTTGGAATTAAACCTGCTAGTATATCATAAATGAGATGAGATTGAGGCATGGTCACAGCTAAAACTGAATGTATATATTATATACAAAGAACTGTCGAAAAGTCTCAACGTGGACTTTAATTTCGTGAGAAGCGTCCAGAATTTTTAATGTAAAACTGAACCGATTTGAAGATCGTTGCATTCGAATCAGGAGTATACATTTCATTGCCGTTTGACAAAATATCAACTGTAAAAGGAATATTTAAATCATTAAACTTCTGTTCATGCAGGATATCTCTTTGTTCACTATATTTAGTACAATACAAGAAAAAATGTTCTACGTTTTCAATATTATTGCCACATGCACAAGCCGGGCTTTGTATAATATTCGCAAGATATAAGTCGTAGTTTAAAGCACTACACGAGTTCCGTAGTCTAGAATGTATCACACTTAAGTATCTGTCACCAATTCCATAGTAAGATGGGGTTTTTTTAGTTTTATAATACAAATTTTGGACATTGGTCTTAAACTTATTTATATCTTCTATTTCTCTCAGTTCTGTATTTAAAGAATTCCACAACTTAATAGTATCTGGGAAAAATGAATTTTGATAAATTGTTAAACTCGTATCAAATTGAGAAATATTATTGCGGTTGCGTAAATTGTAACCTATATTATCCGAGATCAATGGCGGTATTAACTCAGACAAATACTCCGGGGTATTTCCGTTTTTAATTTTGTGAAATAAGGTTAATTTTTTTACTCCCCTCCTTATTGATAACTTTTCCCACCCACATTCACGATATATTGAAAGCTTGCAAAAATCGACAAACCGGTGACAATCCTAGCCGCTTCCAACTGAACTTTTTCTAATCTCTCAGAATTTATTTTACCACAATTATCAGAAACTTCTGAAGAATATTCGAAAAATAGAAATCTTATAAGAGGGTATCTGAGATTTTTCTGTCTGGCACTCTCAATGGTTTTTGTTTAGTTTTCTCCACCTAAGTATCCAAAAACAAAAACAAGATGACACGCCATTGTCTCATCAATGAATTACTCCCTTTTCAGACGTCATAGTCGAATAAAGTTTCATGCTTTCAAGCTTTAATGACATATCTTAAGACAAGCAATGATCAACACGGGAACGAAGCGCTATCGAGCACTGAACTGATTAAGTCACATGGCAATCGGAGGCTAAATGAAATAAAAGGGACAACAGGAAACACCTACAATGGCTGAAATTATAATTACATGCCACATCTGCTAGGGAAATAATACCCAGGAAAAACACAAATAAGACAAAAGACAAACGCAAACAACTATAGGAACTCGGGACAGCCGGACTTAGTACCGGCACTAAGTTTTCTATGTATACAGCCACATTATTTACGTTGTGCATTTAAATATCAAATTATACAAAGATGAACAATACACAGTGTGTTTTATGTCTGCCGGATGTTCATTTTCACCCTATATACTTTGCATTTTGTACCATAGGCTATGTAGGCTATATATTAAAATCAACATACTTTTGAATGTTCTAAATTGACATTTTAGGAAAATGAAATTGTAAAGTGTAGTAAGTTCAACTTGTGCTAGCACATAAAAGACAATACCAGTGGACAATTTTCCTAAAAATTAAGATATTTAATGATATTTTTATGTGACTCGACTTTAGATTACAATGCACTTCCAAATCAATTGTTTTTTTTTGTTTTTTTGTTGACGTTTTATCATAACGTCTGATTTCTAAGACAAGGCGATATATACCAATGACAAGTACGTTTTACTTTCTTATTACTTTATCGTCTAACATCTTGAATATTTTACGAAAGGAAGTACATTTTATCTATAAACTACAAACTAAAATGTATAAATTTTTTACAAAAACATATAGTGATTTATNATTCATTGATCTATATTAGATGGGATGTTTTGATAGATATTGTATTTGAGAGAAAAATAGCAGTCTATTGCTGAGATCTTGTGTTTAAGTTTGCTTTTTGTTTGGTATTTGTTTTGGTCTTGTTATTTTACTTGTATTTTATCTTATCTGATTTATTGACTTGCGATTTTTATAACTATCCTAACAACAAACCTTTTAGAACTTTTGTCGTAGTGGTTTCAGATCTCCTGGTTGCACTGTAAATTTTGAAACGTTGTCTTCAAACACACGCCTCTGATGTTCAAATTCAGCCGTCACATTTTCTCGAAAGGTTTCAATTATCCTTTTGATCTCCATATCAGACTCCTTTAATTTCTGTACATTAAGTTTAATTTTCTCTTCCAATAATTCCATTTTATGTTCCAATTGAACCAGCTTCTCTATAATCTTTTCCTCAAAATGGTATTTGGAAACTTTAGACATATCACTTATTGGTATACCTACACTGTATCTTGACGAAAATATTAAACTGGTTAAAATTATGAGCAAATTAAACGCAGCCATAGTTATGACAGAAATCGATTTTACAAAAGTGTGTTTGTTGCTAACGTAACAACTTTACGTTACATTAAATTTTAAGAAAAAACTAAAACGTAAAACGGATGTTGCAAAACAAAACTGAATGGCATATAAAAATGGATAGAAACATTACTTTCATAGTACACAGGAACATCAAGGTAAAAGATTCAAGATTAGGAAAAATATAACTAGAAGCTCTCAGGAACCTGTAGCTCGCATCGTTTAAAGCGTTATCATTTGTTTCTTTTGTTCTTTTGCTAAAACAAGTAAATACAAGTGTTATTTAATTTTTGCTGTTGTACAACAGTATTAGCAACGGCTTTTGGTTTATGATGATATTCGTTTTTTCTGTTTCACACTTGACAAGGGAGTTAAATCCGAAAATGTGGTTCTTTGCATTTTATTATTTATGTTTTATACTTTATCAAAATTGTATATTTTTAATTACATAAAGCTTTTCCCCATGTTTGAAAGCTACAAAAATCTACTAATTCTGTCTGTTAGAAAAAACATTTGATCATTTCTTCAAGACTTATTGAAGTGATTGAATTGAATTGTTAAGAAATTAAGTGTGGAAATAATTTTGCATTTGTTTCTTTGTCAAGTATAAACAGGGCTTAAAGAGCATTACACCTTCAATTATTTGACAATACATCTCATCACACTTTTCTTAATTTCTCACGGACTAAACTTAATATAAACAAGATAACAGGAAACATTTACAATGGCCGAAAAATACAGTCACATGCCACAATCTACAAGGGAACTGCACAAAAGGACCACTTAAATGACAAAAGACAAACATACGCAGTGATAGGAACTCGGGATAGCCCGACTTGGTATCGGCACTTGGAAGAGCTAGCGGAAGGGTTAAATCGGTTAATGAGTACCTCCTATTTCTCTATCTCGTTTCCCTGTAACTATAATAATTATACAAATAAAACCAAATACATGTCGATTACTAACTAAATAAATGGTATAATATTTATCAATCTCCGAAACAGAGGTGCATAGCTCTTCCTGCGTCAGATATCACCTCTGCCACACATTGTCCTCCATATTGGATTTACCACGCCCTTTTCACAGTGACGTCGTATACATCCTGACGTATTTCACACTGTGACGTCATGAAAATCTGCCATTTTCAGAGGAATCTCTCTTTCCGGTGTGGCAGAGGTGATAATCTGACGTAGGAAGAGCTATGCACCTCTGTTTCGGAGATTGAATATTTATTTACAATATACAACCTGCTCATTCAGGTTTTACAAGTTTTTGATTTATGGTCTTCCAAATATTTTGATTTGATCTGCACTGAACAGACAAATGTTATTGAAATGGTCATATGCAGAAACTAAATTTACATTAACTTCAGTATTTTTAATTTATTCAGATCTTCTAAGTAAAGGTCAACGTTCTTATGTCCTTTTTTGTTACATATAGACGTTATCATATACATTTAATATACTTAATTTTTTTTTCAGTTTCATGGTTATCTTGTTGTAAAATCTATCGTTTCTACTACTTCTTTTAGTGTATAATCAGAATTTTTTCGGACTGTTCTTCTTTTGCATGTGCTTGCTAAACGCATAACTGTACTGGATGCATCTATCTTTAGTTTTGTTAACGAACTATCAATAGAAACTAAAAGCACATCTTAGCTTCATTGCCCTGTGCTTAACTAAATTTGGCATAATTGTTTTAACAAAATAAATTCTTTGTCGCATTTTCTTTTCAACGCCCTCTGTTTTCTAGTGGTAAACAATGTCTCAATCACTTAATGATGTTTTAGCTGTAATGGTTAACGTGTTCTTATCCTGGATAAAGCTGAAATACTGCGTACTGCACATAAAGCAATAGTCATTCAATCATCAATTTGTAAGGTTTTATGCCTTTAAATCCAACAGTGAAAGAAGATGTGTGCCTGAAATATCTGATTTGCGTATTTCCTGTATGCTGTTGAACGTTTTTATAAGGGACAAAACAAGAAAAAACATACAATGTACACGTCCGGTAAGCTTTCAACATATTTTCTTGTTCCGAGGTGCATTTTTATGTCCTACAAATTGACGACAGTTAAATGACTGATGGCTGTATCAGAGAATGACGTTTTTGACAAGAAATTTGGCTTTTAAAAATGTAAATTTCTGCAGGAATCAGTGAACTCAACAGTCATTCAACAGGAACAGACATTTTCTTCGCTAAAATGTCTCTTTGTTCGTCCATATTTATATACATGGTTAGTCTATTAAGTGGTAAGCAACGTTTTCACAAGAAGACAACGTACCTTGCTTTATGTTTGATAGTGAAAATATACATTTAATAAAAGTTTTAACTGTTTTCTGTCAACAGTTGTGCTGTATGTCTTCTTACTTTTAGAACTGTAAGCTAATTACAGTTTTGTAAGTCTCCGAATAGAATCGGGGAGACCTTGACTTAAACCCCTTCCTGCCTTACTAAATCATACTAAAATATTGACTACCTTGCTTATTTTTTTTTCTGGAGTTTAGATCAAAGTTTGCTATTTTTTAGCTATTGAATGCACGGATGGCAGTAAAAATTAAGTTATTACCAATGGCAAGTTTTATATTTTTGAAAATATTGTCATTTTCGAGTTCATTGTCCACGTATAGTTATCTATTTTTGGGCGTGAACAATGTAACTTCCGGGTACATGTTTTTCACTCAGAAGTCTCAAAATTGAACGAGATATAAAGACCATATTCAGACAGAAATTTATAAGCGTCCTTCGCGAAGAAATATGTAACCAAAATTTCCTTCTTCTTATCACAACTATTCATTTAGGCAACACATTGTTTTTTTTATTTGTTTTGTTTTTTGCTTATTTTTTCTACTTAATTCCTCAAAAGAACATTGGAGTGGGGAGCGAAATTTGTTTATATTTTGTCTTTGATTCATGTCCTCAAAACGTTAAGGCTATGGTGATAACATTTGTTGACTTGTTGTTTGCATTGCCACACGTATTGTCTCGAGAGCTTTAAAATTTGCATTGCCATACTTTGAGTTATTTACATTCCTGGTTCTGGGGTTTATATCCATCACATTTAGTACATGAGTTAAAATATCATTGTTGCAGTTGATACATATAAATGAGAAATATCTTAGACAATTATTTGTTCGTAGTGAGGAGAGTACGCGTGGAAATAACACAGCGTTCTACAAGACAATCTGCCGAGAAACTATCTGTGAACACTAAACACTGAAACAGTATGCTAAGCTGCTAAGTAGGCAATA
Organism: Modiolus philippinarum; assembly: GCA_002080025.1. Lineage (NCBI taxonomy): Eukaryota > Metazoa > Mollusca > Bivalvia > Mytilida > Modiolidae > Modiolus > Modiolus philippinarum. The sequence continues at coordinate 27,900 of MJUU01020016.1, forward strand.
TAAGATAATCAATTAAAAATACAGTAAACATTTGTTGGTTTTACATATTTTACTTTGAACAATCTTTCTTAAAAGGTTAACTATATATTAAAGAATGCAAATATCCCAATTATCACTATCTCGGTCAAAACACGTACAGTTTCATTCGGCTTCTCCAATATGTTGCTGTTGAAAGCGGTTATATCTAGCATTTGAATATATTAATACTTTCCTGTCTCGATTTACTGGTTTATATTTCTTAACTGACTGGAAAAAAGGGGCGGAAAAATTCCAAAAGATTTCATGAAGCAGTTTAACGAATAAAGGTATTTAAAAACGAAAGAAGCGTCACTTTGTTCACATTTACTTTAACAGAATTACTATTCGTTTTAAATGATGGCATACATAAACTTTATTCTAAAAAATCTCTGCAATATAAAGGGAAACATCTTCTTCTGCCTTTAGGGGCCTGGGTGGCTGAGTGGTTAAGGCAGTTCTTCTACCTATACAACTACTGTAGTCTATCACCACTGCGGTGTGAGTTCGCGCCCCGCTTTGTACATTACAAAAAAGATGCACTCGACTTACGATCATACGTGATAGGGTATGTCAGTTACCTGCCCAAGGTCGGTGGTTCTCTCCGGGTATCGCGGCTTCCTCCATCACTAAAACTGACCGTCATGAAATAGCTGAAATACTGCTGAAAGTGACGTTAAATCCCCTATCAATCAATCAATCTTCTGCAATACCTTTCACAGTAAGAGTCCATCACATTCTTTAAATTTGTACTATTAGTTACATTTGTACGCTAAAATGTATAATCATCATGTGAAATGAAAATGTCTGAAATTGTGATAAACGTTAATTGATGTAAACCAAACAACAAAATATTTGAAACATTTTTAGATCACTTTGATGTCAAGTTGAAAAACAAGTACCAAAAATCACCTAATGAAGGATTACTACTGGTAAGATCTAGTGTGAAGCGTAAAGAATGGCAGAGTGTCTGTTTTGAAGGAGTGAATAAGAGGGTTGCTGAAGTTATTTGTCGCCAGTTAGGAATTTCAACGTAAGTAACAACAGAATCTCTACAAAACCAAGCAAGGGAACAACGCTCAAATTGTTGTTCCTTATCTTAAAGTCACAATTAGGTCTTTACCAATTAGCTCTGCGCATACCTCAAAGTAAGTTCAAGACAGATCCTAGCACAGTTTTGAGCGGAATTTATTGCTCGATGTCGAGCAACGTTACATCGATGTAATTATAGGATATCTTTAATTATGTCTATTCACTTTTAGGGAGAATTATTTTTTTTTAATACATGAGTAATGCATGCTATGTCTTTTGCAAGATTTATTTCCGTAAGAGGTAGACTTTTGATTAGGACCAATGATCTTGTGACTTACCCAAAGAGACAATTAGGGAACCAAGAGATACCTTATAAACAATGTTGAATATTTTGCAATATTCAAATACTTAACTATGCGACTTTAACAAGAGAGTTCATTCCATGTAAAACTCATATACTATGAATGGCTATAACTTCAGGTTACGTTTAATTTTTCTCACTTAGTTTGTATGCAGTAAACATTACGGGGGAAGACAAAGAACCAGATGACAAAAATCACACACTTTTTTTTCGTGTACGTGTTTGTCAAATTTCAGTAAATCTTTGTGTTTGAATTCGGTCGTCCAAAGTACGAGAATATCTTATACTGACACCATCTCTGCTATATGGACGTCGTTGCACCAGTTTTAAACTCGTATGCCAGGATTAGTACAACGTCAGAAGTAGCTGTGGCACAAACGAGTGTGTTATGCCAAAATAAATCTTAGTCGTGTGTATTGTAAATTTTTATTGGTTAATGATATGTCATTTCGTAATGAAAAACAGCCAATCAAAGATTGGGATCCCCCCGCTACCCCTTTTTGGACCCCCTCCCCTTGTAAAAAAAGACAAGTGTTTTTTAAACTTAATTTCTTTCTGTTGAAACAATCATTGTTACTGTAACACACCAAAAAGATATGGTTGCTAGGTAGAATTTCAAAAAGTACACGTTTCTGAGAATTTTAGAAAATTTACCAAAATTAGAATCAAAGATTTTTGCAACCTGACTGTTG
>MJUU01020016.1:64693-92618 GCA_002080025.1 Modiolus philippinarum
AATAGATTTTATCCAAACTTTGCTTATGAGAAGCTGACCAAGTGTTGTTACTTCAGTACTGATCCATCATCCAACATGGCTGCCAGCAATGAATTGGGCCCTTAGGGGAAATGCATACAAAGATATCATGGAAAACCATTGAATGGATTCAATTTAAACATAAATGAAACTTGTGAGATTTTGACCAAGTTTGTTACTTTGGTGCTGATCCGTCTTCCGACATGGCCACCAGTAGAAAAACTTAGTTTAACATTGGAACCAGTGGGAAATGCATAAAAAGATCTTCTCCTCTGAAACTGCTTGAACAATTTCAGTAAAATTTTGATATGCTAGTCCTTATGTGACCCTCTTCAAAGTTTTATGTTAAATAGCTGCCAGCAGGGAACGTAGATTAACATAGGCCCCTTAAGTTTAGAAAATGCATTCAAAAATCTCTGAAACTGCTTGAACTATTTTAATTAAATTTTATTAAAAGTTTCTGATTTTTATGTACATACACCACCAAAGATGGACCATCGATTGGGAATTATAGTGCTACAGGACCCAGGTGAGCGATACAGGCTCTTGAGAGCCTCTTGTTATGTTTTTCACAGTTTTTCTTTTCTGTGTCGTACTTATATGGTATTTAAGTTTCTTGGTGTTCAAATGATGACATTGGCATTGGTTTATTCTTTTTTAAAATGACGGTTCGCTTCTAACCGTCCTTCATCACATGACACAAATGTTAAAAACGTTCTTGCAATACCGGTATATATATCTATATTCTTTTGATACCTTTTTCGTTTGTTTATTTTTCTTTCATTATAATTATTATTATTTAAATGAATGCCAAACAATGTGAATTTTATTCTATATTATGTAGGAGTTAATAAAACCACACATGCAAGAATACTTAAATCAAATTATAAAAACTGAAAAAAGACCGCATTGTAAAAAATATGAAAAAAACTACATTGTATTTCCACATTGATATTCACATGTGGTATCATAAGCATCTTTTTAATTCCACAAAATAAGCGTTAAATAAAAAAAAGGAATTATATGTATTTAATTGTATGTTTCTTTTTATAATCCACATTTACGAAAAGGGCACATGATATTTCAGATTCTGTTTGAGAATCTGGTACAGACAATTTCTTCGTACTCAATAAAATATCAAGTAGAATGTTTCATAGTGAAAAAGTAAGCCTTTAGTAAAAATATCTAAACAAGCAATGAACAAAGTCTCTGCAAATACATGGTAAAACCAATGGAACAACGTTTCTTTATCTTGAAATCACAATGACGCCTTCAACAATGAGCTTTTCTCATCCCTCATAGTAAGTTCAAGACGGCCCCTATCCCAAATTTAAGCGGAAGTCATTGCTAAATGTCGAACAAGGCTACGCGTATGTTTTTTGCTCTTTTTTGAATGCGGGATCGTAAAAAACATAAAATTTACTGGGAAAGTATTATCATAACCGCTGCCATACTTTGCCTCACAAAAAAGACTCGTAGAAGACAATTACACTGTATTTGAAAAGTATTTAAATATAATATCAAATTGATACTATATTATCATGTTAATTGTCCTACAAATATTTGTTTTTGCTTTCAAAGCAAAGATGGATGTGTTTAGGCTCCTAATTAATCAAATTTGAACTTCGTGCCCATTATGTTAGATCTTATAATAAACACAAGTGATTTATCACATATGAAGTATTTTTCCTGATGAACTTAATTCTATAATTTACATAAAATTTCTATAATTTCTGTATTTTGAAACCATTGGACCGATGCAACTCCTGGTGGACCATAGGTCCCCGAAGGTATTCACCAGTCCAATAGTCAGACTTGTCTGGCACGAAAATTTACCTAGGGATTTATAGAAATTTACCGTTTTATCAAAATTCTTTTAGAAATACTACGGCTTTATTCCGTGTATGGTACTCGGTGGATGTCCTTAGTACTGGATTTGGCTTCCTATTTAGATATTTTTGGTAATGAGTACTTCTTTGTTTACAATGTTTTGATTATGGCTTACCATATTATTTGATTTTAATGCTGCTGATGAGAGGTTACTCCTTGAAACATGTGTACAGCAAAACTAAATTTATTGTTCCTTTTTGAAACTTTGGTATTTTTGTATTTTACAATAATATAATCATAAAGAGCTTGCACAAATACATATTGTTCATAAGACGTAAAATATTGTAACGACCAAAGTAATGGAAACACAATATATATGAATTTCATATTGAGTAATTAAAAACAAACAAAATTGTTAGTGAAGGTAGCAATACTTGCTCTCTATAATTTTCAGTTATGGTGTGCTTGCGAGAGAATTTCTCATATGGATGCACTATCATACTTTCAAATATTGGTATTTTATCTATTTATTCAATTTTTTTTTGTATTCTGGCCATCTGATCAATGCCCACATCTCACGACTAGTCTTTTTGTCGGGAAACGGATGACAGCATTTGCAAGAACACTTTGTCAGTTAATTTTATGTTTGTTGACTATTCCGTATCCGTGGGATAAGAAAAACATGAATGTAGTATTGCTCAACATCTAGCAATGAATTCAAAATATTACCCACAAATCCATTGTTTTTTTTTTGCCAAATATGGAATTCAAGACGTTGATACTTATCCTTACCATGCGAGGACCATACTATTACTGCCTGCCTATAAATTTCATTCGAACACCCCTTAGAACTTCCAAAAGTCTACAGTGACGCTGCTTTTTGTGCTCGTGTCTTAGAACTGCTATACTGATCATATTGGTTAATTGTTCTCTATCAGTTTTTAAACATCTTTGAGTTTACCGTCTTCCAAACGTTTAGATTTTATCTGCACTGAAGAGACATAAGTTGTCGAAATGCGCATATGCAGAATTTAAATTCACAGTAACTTCGGTATTTAGTATTTTGTAACGACTGGGTCGATGCCACTGCTGGTGGACTGTTAGTCCCCGAGGGTATTCACCAGCCCAGTAGTCAGTACTTCGGTGCTGACCCGAAAGCCGATTCTATTTGGAACCTTACAATATCTGAATTCTTGTAAATTTTGTTGAAAACTAAGGAGTATCTCCCTCATGCAAAGCTCTGTCCTTAGATGATGTTGGCTTGACATTTAGATCATATTGGTTAATTGTTCTCTATCAGTTTTTAAACATCTTTGAGTTTACGGTCTTCCAAACGTTTAGATTTTATCTGCACTGAAGAGACATAAGTTGTCGAAATGCGCATACGCAGAATTTAAATTCACAGTAACTTCGGTATTTAGTATTTTGTAATCACTGGGTCGATGCCACTGCTGGTGGACTGTTAGTCCCCGAGGGTATTCACCAGCCCAGTAGTCAGTACTTCGGTGCTGACCCGAAAGCCGATTCTATTTGGAACCTTACAATATCTAAATTCTTGTAAATTTTGTTGCAAACTAAGGAGTATCTCCCTCATGCAAAGCTCTGCCCTTAGATGATGTTGGCTTGACATTAAGATCATATTGGTTAATTGTTCTCTATCAGTTTTTAAACATCTTTGAGTTTACGGTCTTCCAAACGTTTAGATTTTATCTGCACTGAAGAGACATAAGTTGTCGAAATGCGCATATGCAGAATTTAAATTCACAGTAACTTCGGTATTTAGTATTTTCTATCAATATCATGTACCAAATCATTACGATTTTGCAAGGTCTGGTTGTTGCAGGCATGAAATTACAGGTTGGAAATTTGAAAGAGCAAAACATTCGCACATTTTTGATGGGGTGGGCTCCATTTTTGGGCCACCAGCGTGCAACACATTATCACTGAATCTCCGAATCACTTTATAATGACGATACAATGTCATATCTATCTTTGGATGAAAGTGTTAGTTCCTCGGGGGCATGCGTCATCTACACTTTCGGTTTCGAAGTGCAAAATCGTAAAAAATCAGTTTTTGGACCCAAGAATTACAAAACCCCTTACCAGAGCACGTTTCTGTTCAACTTTTCATCCTAGGTTGGTAGAAATGACAAACGAGGTGCAACATTCTGAAAACGTACTTTGAATGTGTGGTACGTCAACATTGGCCATTTTGCGGGCCATGAAAACCGCCAAAAACACGAAAAAATTGCATTTTTGGCTGTGGTTACTATTATTTGGGGCTCTGCCCCGCCCACGCACCCACCTCCTCACCCAACTCACCCACCCCGTGATCACCTACACTAACTCTATAGTAATCAAGGTATCTACAACATCAGTTGCTACATTTGCAGATAATTTGCATAAATTTGCAAATAAATGAAAACGGCTGATCTTACATAAAACAATTCAGCACGGTAAGTGATAAAAGGAATGCTATTGAAATGAGTATGAAGAGTTCATTAATCATTTTCCTTTCATTTGAATTTGGTATCTCATTTAGCGGTATATCTTTCCTAATAACTATGATACAGGTTGTCAAAGTCAGTTATTGATTATGGTACGATTTTCTTAATGTTTGAAGTCTGCTTCACTTTCTTAAAGAATATCTACTGTCATCGGCTTTTTAATCTAAGTTAGATTGAACTTTTAGCTAATATAGATGCTTATTATTTTCTTTATATGTATGATTTGGGTTTGGCTTTAGATATCCTAGTGAAACTACAAATAAACATTTTTATTTCAGCATGTCCGGGCATCGTGTTAAAATTGCATCTCCAGATTGCAACGGACATTTCTATACTGCGACCAAGTTTGCAACTACTGCTCTCACAGATGGTATTAGGAATGAACTACGGACAATGAAATCCCACATCAGAGTAACGGTAGTATATGTAGTATTCCCTTTCACTATAACTATATAACTATCATCTTTTAGCTAGAATTGAGTGGCTATATTCACTATGATAGATTATTCTTGAAGCACATTCAACCGGAAAATATACTGCTTTCCTATTTCTGTTTATCAATGAACTGCGCCGGTTAACCTAGGGTCAATCGGCGCAAATTGCGTCACTGAACACTGTGACGTTGAAAAATCTATATTATTATGTCAAAATTGTACGAGAAAATTCACCAACTGGAAAGTCGTCTACTAGCATTACACACATCAACTCAATTCCCGCAAACAATTATTATAGCTACGCAGTTACCACGAAAGAGTTAATTAAATAGATAAAATGTCCACGTTTTTCTAGTGTAATTTTAAACTGAATTAAAATCTTCTTTGCTTACAAGTTAGTCAAATTATGATTAAAATTAAAATGAAAACTTCAGGCAAGGGTGACTTTGATTTTCTAGTACTTTATTGTAATAGGCATGTTGCCGATCAAAATTACAAATACCCTAAGTAGACGAATTCCGCTATTACCAGTGTTTCTTTTTTTAAGAATGACGAAACAGACCCGTGTAATTCCAGACCTATATCATTGCTGAGTTGTGTTGGTAAAATAATGAAAAGAGTTGTTTATAAATATATTTATAATTATATCATAGATATTTCCTTACTTTATTCCTATCAATCTGGGTTTCTCTCTGGTCACTCAACTGTATATCAGCTATTAGAAATATATCATAGAATCTGTCTAAATTTGGATAACAAAATGTCAAATGTATAAATCTTTTGTGAAATTTCTAAAGCCTTCGACAGAGTTGGCCATCAAGATTTAATAACAAAACTACGTTCTTATTGTATCTCTGGGATCATGCTGGAATAGTTGAAGGATTATATCAGCAACAGAAAGCAAATAGGTTTTGAAAATAGCGAACTTTCCAACATTGGAAGTCTGCATGCTGGAGTTCCCCAATGCTTTCTACTTGGCCCCTTACTTTTCCTCCTTTATATTAATGATTTAACCGATAACTTAGGTAATATATCACGACTTTTTGCTGACGATACATCGCTCACCTATAGTAGCAACGATATTAGTACAGTGAGACTAAAATAAATGATGATCTCCAATAGATAAATGCTTGGTCAAAAGATTGGTTAGTTGAGTTCAATCCTAAGAAAACAAAGGCACTTATAATTACTAATATTCCCTAGCCCAATATAAACCCCATATTCGATAATAAAGAAATTGATTAAGTACCAACCCACGAACATTTAGGAATTACTTTTTCAAGTAATGGTCAAGACACAAATCATATTTAATTTGATAATATAGCTAAATCAGCATTAAAGCAAATTAATGTTCTAAGGAAATTTAAATATACATTAAATATACTTTAAATATCCTTTCGTAAAATATTATCCTTCAAGAGTCTATCCAGCATATATCTAAGTTTTATTAGACCGTTATTGGAATATTCCTGTGAAGTATGGGATGGTTGTTTTGAAAGTGATTCTGAAAAAATAAGCAAAAATACAATTAGAAGCTGCAAGAATAGTAAAGGCATGCCAAAATTTACAAGCAGGGAATCGTTATATTTTGAAACCGGGTGGGAAAAATTATCCAAGAGACGCAAAAACAGGAAATTATTAATATTCTATCAAATGCACAATAGGCTATGTCCTCAATATCTTTATGATCAGAATAATCATAATCTTAGAAACAATGAAAACTACGTTATACCAAGATGCAGATTAAATCTGATTAAAAAATCCTTTGTACCGTCCTCTGTTCGACTCTGTAATAACCTAGACTTAAGAGTAAGAAATGCGAGAACACTTACACAATTCAAGCGTAGATTAAAAGGCTAGGATTTAAAACCCCCAGCTTATTTTGGTACTTGACCACGAAAATTCGTAATAATACACACTCGATTGAGACAACAATTCAGTTCATTAAATGCGGATTTATTTGAAATAAATGTTGTTGCTAGTCCTTCATGCCAGTGTGGCTCACTGTATGAGGACGTCATGCATTAATTACTTGAATGTCCAGTGTACCAAAATGAACGCACAATCTTATTCAGACAGCTCGGTGATATGAATGTAGAAAGTTACCGGGATTTTGAGACATTACTCTTTGGCAGGGATAATTTAACATTTCAAACAAATTTGAGTATATTTGAAAAAGTCTTTCAATATATAAAAAAATCTCAAAGATTCCTGTAAGTTATGTGAGATATAGTTCATTTCATTTTTCTGATATCATTATAGTTCAACTTAAATGTTGTTGTTATTTTTTTATTATTTCTACAAAGATATATGTATGATGTTTGCTTTTTGTCATGCCATTTGTTATTGTAGGGAAAGGGCGTACATTAAGTTGCAATAACTTGTGCACAATCCCATTGTTCTGACTTATGCAATAAAATATTATTAAATTGAATTTATTTTTTCAAACACCACGATGAACTCGAAGACCATAAAAATGTTCTTGAATTTTCTAAAAGTTTTCATAATGTAAGCCAATTTACTTTTTGCATATTGAGTATATAAAAAATTATTTCACTAACTTTATTTTTATTTAATTTTATTGGAATCAAATTCTCAATAATGTCGATCTGCGTTAGTTACAATGTAATTATTTTGGCAAAAGGTTGAAATTCTATACATTGCAGGCTATTAGTCCTGGTCGTGTGAATACAGAATTTATATCACTAATGGCAAAGGATTTTGAAATTGCAGCAAAATTTTATAACAGCATAAAGGTGAGCAGGTAAAATTCGAAACGTTTTCAAATAGGCAGAGCTACTTTTACCATTTCCATGTTGGTTGCCTTTTTTCGTTTTGTTTTGTTTTGGTTTTTTTGTTTGTTTGTTTGTGTTTTTTTTACATAGATAGAAGTACTTGATTTCAGAAACGTTTTTGAAAGTCCAGTGAAGTTCGATTGCAATCGTATTCATGCTGTTGGAGAAGTGCCTCCAACATACTTCACTTCACTTTTGAAATAAAAAAGGGTCGAACATTCAGACATCAGAATATGCATAACAAGAATTGTTGCCAACAGTCTTGTGAAGATTGGTTGCAACGTAATCAAAGAGTTGTTACTTAGAAAAGTTACGCCCGACACCTCATTTTGTGACGGATGGACGACGGACTGACCAACAACGAATGAACAGAAGACAGACGACTCAGACAAAAACCATAAAACGCTTAAAATAAGTTAGAATTAACATCAAATATTTTGGAGCCGTTGGTACCTTATCAGAAAGAAAAGACAGAAATAGAAATTTACAAATATCCGTTGATACCTGCATTTGTCTTGGAGGTTTAAGCATTCAAACGGTTTGGCCTGTTGTATAGACATGTTTATTTCCTATTTTTATTTGTATATTTGCATTCCCTTTTATTCTCCCGTTGCAAATAGTCTAAGCTCGAAATGTTTGTCTCTTCTTTTTTATATTCCCAGATTACAGTTCAATACGTAAGGAAGCCACCTAGCGATTTAAGGTTTAGTAGGTTAAAAGGCAAGGGCACTAAAATCCAGGCCAGAAAATGGTTTCCAGAGCATAACTTCAAAACGGCTCCATGGATTTGAAAGAAACTTGCACAGATGAAACCATTAGAGATAAGAAAGAAACCTTTTGATTTTAGGCTCAACAGGTCAAAGGTCAACATTACAAATACTTATAGATATCAACAATTTGTTCTAAAATTTGGTTTCAAGAGGTTTCTTTTTTGGGGGGAAATGTTTATTGGTAAGGTCTTATGAGCTAACTGCGTTCAAAATTCTGGTTGCAATTTTTGTCTCAGCAGTATTACTGCAGAAATGTAAAACAATAGATAAAACATGTACAATGGTTGAAAATAACAATCACATGCCATAATCTGCCAGGGAACCTCACAGGAAAAACACAAGCAAGACAAACGACAATCGTAAACAACGATAAGAACTCGGGACAGTCGCACTTGGTACAGACACTAGCAAAAGCCAGTGGTAGGGTTAAACCGTTTTATGGGTACCCAAATATCCCCTTTATCTGTCCCTTTTCCCTATAATAGTATAATAAACATACAAATAAAAACCAATACAGGTAGACTACTAACGCCATGACCACAATCTTGAAAGGAGAGAAAATGACAATACGTAATTTTGAAAGATGGGTCATGGGGTGCTCGCCGCTTAACTGCCGGCTAGGCTCAAGGAGCCTACTCTGCTGGTAAACACTCTCGTACTGAGGAAGAAAAACTTCCCGAATGTTTTGGTCAAGAATCATCATATATTTCAGTAGAAATCGGCAGTATCAGTGAGAGGCCAGTATGTGTGTAAAATTTTCAGGGCACTAGATTTCAAAGCTAATTTTACGGATGCAAGCGGAATATCGTGTCGATATCCCCTATTACGTAAAGAATGTAATTTACGTCCCAGTTATTCTGGATCTTTAATCAGTTTTTGGCATTTTTAACACCATTTCCGCAAATACGAGGATTAGAAATGCCCATAGTAATAAGCTGTTAGCGAGTTCAGCCATATTTAGATATCAATGTTCATATCTTGAATAAAACTTCTTAAAAGTATCCATCAACTAATGAAATATGTAACCCTGTTGTAAACGTTTGGCTGTGATAGTAAGGTTACGTTCATTGCCAAGAGTGCGAATCGTACTAGTTAAGAAATATACACCCCGTAGGATGGAGTAAGAGGAATGTCTAGAAAAGGGAAATATGTAATAGTGAAATCAAAATCATCCCTTTTATCATTTATTTTAGTTTTTATTTTACCAGAGTCAATAATGGTAGTTAGATTCAGAAAAGGGCGGTATTTTGAGCCATATTTAGCTTTATTTAATTTCAGATCTTGTGGGTAAATGATGTCTTAATAATCTAAAAACTGGGGATTGTCAATAATAAGGTTTCGTCAATATACCTGCTGTTAACATTGAAAATAGAAATAAGTTTTTCACTGTTTGGTATGGTTCCATTTTGAAGTTTTTTCATGAGGTATGGTTCGTAACAGAACAGAAAAAGATCTGAAATGAGAGGTGCTTAATTTGTACGCATGGGAATACCTATGATCTGTTGATAAAATAAAAGAAAAGGAAGAAAGCCTTTATAGATTTGTACTAAACATATATAGATTAAAGATTCGGAGGTAATGAAACACCTATTGATTTTGAGGTCTTTCAGTTAAAAGTGATAGTCACAAGTACTTAAAGAAATAGGTATTTCTACTTGAGAATTTGATCTGAACAAAAGTTTAAGATTTTATTTGCAAATCAAACATTTCTGCAATCAAACAGAGGAAGGGGGAGTATATGAAAGTGATCTAGGCTCACAGTCTTTCTAGGTTATTATATAAACTGAATGCCCCTTTAGTTATATGTTGTTCTGTAATTACAAAAAGGTTCGAAATTCCAGGCAGCGATGTGATATCGAAAACGTCAAAATGGAGGAAATTTAAATATTGTCTAAGTAGCGACATGTAATAGCTACGGGCTTAGAGACTTAATCTTACAAAATGCATAATAGCAGGTTTTCTATATTCTGCGCTTGTAGCAATGTTTTGTTGTCAAATCAGAACGAAATGAATAATCTTTATAAAGGACCACCCCTGCATCATTCCTGCAAAATTTATTAGAATTTGTTTCAACGGTTTCAGAGGAGTTGATGAAAATGATGTTTTTCCCCACATATTTAGATACAAGTTCCACGCTGGCGGTAATGCTTTTAGTCATTGAATACGAAAAGGGCAATCTTTGTAAAGGACTTTCCTTACATCATTCCTGTAAAGGTTGGTTGAATTTGCTCCGATGGTTTCAGAGTAGAAGATAAAAATGATGTTTTTTTAATTAAAATGCAATATTAAATACAAGTTCCATGCTGGCAGCCGTGTTATTAGTCGGAACAGACCGAAATGAGATGAGGAATCTTTGTAAAGGACCTTCCATATTTCATTACTGTTGAGTTTGGTTTAATTTGCTTCAGTGGTTTCAGAGAAGTTAATGAAAATAAGGTTTTCCCATAGGGTCTTTTGTTAAATGTAAGTTTCATTGAGAATGTTCTGAAATCTCCTTTGACATGCGACTGTTCCGCCTCTCCTCTTTTTTACAGTTCCTCTGTACATATCATTACCGGCGATGTTAAGATCACTGAAAACGAATTTCGACGAAAGGTAGTCTCTAATGATCCGAAATTCCGATGACCACAGCGTATTAATTGGAATTTAAATTTCAAGATAATTATGAACGCGTGGATTAAGAGAGAGACAAACCAAAAACCATAACTTGAGTCCTTGTCAAATTGGGTAAAATCCATTCGATCTCTAGTGCGAAGTCGTGTCCAAAACTACGCACATGTGTTAACATTCAAACTAAGTCTGTATTTAAAGATCATGAAGTCAGTAAGCGCCTCTCTACATTAAATGACAAATATGTTGCTGTACCTGCAGACAAGATTCTAAAACCATCGTTTTGTATGTAAAGCACCTAATTACAACTGCCTCACCAAAAAACTAGGCATTGATCACATTACACCAGTTAGTGCTACATGCAAAAGAGTTTCATTTGACAAAGAGGCAATCTTTTCCATTCACAGGTCTTTCATGTCCTCCTTGAACATCAATTCATACTAAAAATAAGAATCAAGACCTGCCATACCTATATTATTTACGGAGTGTATGTTTCACATTTGATTCGTTACGCGAGAGCTAGTACAAATTATACAGACTTTCTCATTAGACATAGTTATCTCCGTGATCGCCGTATTAATCAAGGCTTCAAAAGATTCCGTCTCATGCAATCATTAGAAAAGTTCTTTAACAGATTTCAGTCCCTTGTGGAAAAATTTGAAGTTTCGGTCCGTACTCTGATTCAAGATTCTTTTTTACATAGTTATGGGATGATCATTTCGTTTAATGTATACGACATTTGAAAAGCAATTGTTGTTTATTTTCTACCGGACACAACCGAAATCGAAGGGTAGGTTTGGCGCGCCATAAAACCGTTTTAACCCACCATTTCATTTGAAATGGCTGCACCAAGTCAGGACCATTGTAGATGACAGTTGTTTGTCGGTGTTTTTGTTATACATGTTATCTTGTATATCACACCGTTATTTGTAATTTGGTCCTTGTCAATGATGTTTGTGATACAGATTTTCCGTTGTGATATCTGTGAACAAAGAGATAAATATGTTTTTCAAACTTTCACCTTGGTCTTGTTTATTGGATAGAGAAGTAACATGTACAATGGATTTTAATTGGTTTTGTTTAGGGTTGATGAATGACATTTACCAATCAGCCACCCAACAGATCCTTCACAACATCATTTTTACTTAGTACTGGGATGAACATTTCAATGACTTACGACTTGTCAAAGGCAGTTGCCGTTGAGTTGATTCCGGACACTGTCGCAATGGAAGGGGATGTTTGGTGCACCATAAAACCGGTTTAAACCACCATTTTTAAATGCCTGAATCAAGTCAGGACCATTGCGGTCGACAATTTTTTCGGTTTTTTCCACCTGATTTGTCTTTTTGTCTCATGGACTTCGGTTTTTGACAACCCTGTTTGTTTTACCCCCATTTTCCGCGGTGGCAGCCTATTTTTGTCAAATCGTAACAAAATGAGCCATCTTTGTAAAGGACCTTCCGTACATCATTCCTATAAGCGTGGTTGAATTTGATTCAAGGTTTTAGAGGATGGATGAAAATAATGTTTTTTAGGGGGTCCAATGTTTAATACATTTGTATAACTCCCGCCATGTTTTAAGTCGGATCGGAACGAGCTTTGTAAAGAGCCTTCCATTCATCATTCCTGTAAAGTGTAGTTGAATTTGCTTCATTTGTTTAAGATGGTGGTTTTACCCTAGGGTCTAAAGTTCAATACAAGTTCCACGCTGTTGGCCATGTCGAAAATTCCATACATCGTCCCTGTCCTCTAAAGTTTGATTGATTTTGTTTTAGTGGTTTCAGAGGTGTTGATGAAAATGATGTTTTTCAAATAGTGCCCAATGTTTAAGATAAGTTCCGCATTGGCGGTCATGTTTTTTGTCGGATCGGAACGAAATGAACAAAGGACATCTATAAATCATTACTTTAAAAGTTTGGTTGAATTTGCTTCAGTTATTTCAGAAGAGTTGATTTCCGGATTTTAAAAATTTATTCTAGGCCATGTATATGGATTTAATCAAAGCAGTTCTTGACGATAGCTGCTTCCAGAACACCCACTGCCCATAGAACAAATCGTGACCTGTGTAAGATATGTTTTCCATCTTCACCACATTTTGATCAATATGATTTCTTTTAGAACAGTTCCTGGTCCTGATTACTTTTAAACTTTTTTAATGAGCATTGTTCTTAAATAATTGCAAGTTAACTTAGAGCAACCTTTATAATAATTATAAAGTAACTTTGTGACGGGTTACTTGTACGTCTGCACTTATCTGTTTGCCTGTATTTCTAGGTATTTTCCCAATTTCTGTGTCAAAAAACTTAGAAAAGCAGTTTAATTTATGTAAAAATGTTTAATAAAAACATTTACATTTCTAAAAGATATTTTATCAAATGTTTTTAACGTTAATAAACTAGAGATTTTAATTATTCTAATATATCTTTTAAAAGTCAACATGCATAAAAATGAAAAGACTTTTCTTAGGTGGACATAATATTGCAGTGATTTTGGAATATATTTTAGGATTTTAATTGCGACAGGTTCAGAATTAATAGATCTAACTGACCAGGTGTCTTTTCTGTGGGTTGTAATTGTGTACTTTTGTTCAATTTTTTATCTTTATCAACGATTTCATTTTAAATGACTTGATATTTCTACATTTCCCCAACAAACCTTACAAAATATCAAATTCAAAAACATTTAATTTTAGAGTCAGAAGGATTTGCAATGATCATGAGCTAAGTGAGTTTGTTACAATGATAAACAGTTTCAAGTTCAAGCAAACTTTCACCTGCTGAATGTCTGATGAATAAATATTTGATCGTTTTGTTGCTGTTATTTTTAGCTCATCAGCTGGCTATGCCAGGATGAGCATTTGTCATCACTTGGCGTCCGTCGTCCGTCCGTCGTAAATTTTTTTCAGCAATCTTCTCATCTGAAACCACTTGGGAAATTTAACCCAAACTTGGTCTCAATCATCAACAGGGTATGTAGTTTAAAAATTATGTTAGGTTAGTCTGAGGACAAAACAACATGGTCGCTGTTACTAAAAATAGAACATAGGGGCACACTGCTGTTTTTGTTAAATAACTCAAAAACCGTTGCAGGTATCAAATAGCTGACATGTAGTAAAAGTGATCATCATGACAAGATCTACCCACCCTACAATTTTGACGAAATCTGATGACCCATTTTAGAGTTATTGCCCGTTTTCCGTAAAATTTTCAAAATTTTGATATATTTTATTTTTTATTTAAAAAATGTATAAGAGTAAAGGTTAAAATTGTATTGAAAAAAAATGTTCAGCATATCAAGATCTAATCCCATGGCAATTTTCAAGAATAATAGTTTCTTATACGAGACCATATAAAAAATAAGGAATATCTTCCACGAGTGAGAGAAATTTCGTCTTTTCCCGAGTGTAAGGAGGAAAAAGACGATGAATTTCTCAAACAAGTGGAACATATCCCGATCTTTAATTTTTGTCGAGTGTAACAAACTATTTCTTCCGTAAAATACAACGAACAAACCGAAGGAAAGTAAAACTTGCCAGGTTCCTTGTGGATTTTTCAACTGTGACGTCAAATAATTCACGAAGTTTACTATGGTAACAATTATGACGTCGACATAATCGGAACGTTGGATTGGACGTTTACCCATGTAAGACAGCTTCGCGACCCTGTCTTCTATTGGCTGTCTTACACGGGAAACAGCCATTTATGGAAGAAAATCTAGATACCCATGTAGGAGGTATTGTCCTTTATTGGTCAAATTTTAAGTGATTTTATAGCTTTTGTCTTATATTTTAAAACCAATTTGAGATATAGGGCAAGTTTAAATTACAAAAATGTTCAGCATCTCAAGGAATATATTTTATTGAACATGGTCAGGTTGTCTGCCGTCTTCCAAGATGGCCACCAGCAGGGAACTCAGTTTACAATTTGACCCCATGGGAAAACATTTTAGAAGATCTCATTCTGGAAAACTATTGTAAGCCAATTGGAAGGAACCTTGTCCGCAATAGTCTTTAGTTGGTCATTTGAAAAAAAAATTGTCCTGCAAGTCTTCATCACATCCAAGATGGTCGCCAGCGTGGAACAAAGTTTAACATTGGACCCAGTGGGATAACATTCAAAGATCTACTTCTCTGAAACAACAAAACCAATTTTATCCAAACTGAGTCATTAGAGTCTTTGGGTGGTCCTCTTTAAAAAAATGTCTGGCAAGTCTGCATCACATCCAAGATGATCGCCAGCAGGGAACATAGTTTAATATTGGACCCTATGGGAAAACATTCAAAAATATCCTTCTCTGAAACAACAAATAGAAAAAAGAAGGGAAACGGGGAATATGTCAAAGAGACAACGACCCAAAGGGGAGTAATAACAACTCAAAGCCACCATATAAGATCTTCAATCAACGGTGAGAAAACGCCACACCCAACGGTAGGTCGGAGTCGGCCCCTGAATAAAGAGTAATCAAGTTCAGCGAAATAAACAACATCCTAGACTCCTATAGACATTAAGTAACCTAACTAGAAAAAAGACAAGACACACAAAGGCTTAATAAATTTTCTGAATTGGGACAGGCGCAAACCTGCTGCGGCGGGGTTAAACTAGTTTTATTGGGCCCAAACCTTCCCCCTACAGCCAATGTGATGAATAAAAAACATGCAATCACAAAAGACTACTGGCATGCCAGCTCCAGACCCATTACCAAATAAAAAATAAAATTATGTACCCTCAGTATACAGCTTCCACCAAGATACCTTCCCGTGAGGAGTTAAACATAATGATTTCATGCATATACCAGAATACATACACAACACACACAAAGGCTTAAAAGCGTTGTTCCTTTGCTTGTTTTTTACCATGTATTTGTAGAGACTTTGTCTCATGTGCATTTACTCCATATCCTTTTATTCACCATTAATAAATTTCCTGACTTAGGACAGGCGCAAACCTGCTGCGGCGGGGTTAAACTAGTTTTATTGGGCCCAAACCTTCCCCCTACAGCCAATGTGATAAATCAAAAAACAGTCGTAACAACAGTAAAATTCAGTTGGCAACAGGACTTAGTCAATTGTGAAAAATGAAACTGAAAGAACTAAATATACGGACATAAACATGAAATCACAAGAGACTACTAGCAGTTAACTGATATGCCAGCTGCAGACCAATTACCAACTGACAAAGTAAGTTATGTACCCTCAGTATACAGCTTCCACCAAGATCCCTTCCTGTGAGGAGTTAATGAATTCATGCATATACCGGAATACATAACCCGTGTCCATGCAATACAGATTTCAGAAATTTAGAATGTGTTTAGTTTAAATGCAAAGACCCTATCAAAAAATCAATGTTAATACCAAAGAAAGCCTTGGCGACAATACCGTAATTATAACCCTTATGAATTAGACGATTTAAAGGTTCTATAAGTTTGTTAGGTGATTTTAAGTATTTTTTACTCTTATGTAAAACATTACCGTAAAATAAAGTCAATTTTATCCAAACTTAGTCACTAGAGTCCTTGGGTTGTCCCCTTTAAAAGATATGTCTGGCAAGTCCGCACTTCATTCAATTGACTGCCGGCGGGGTACTTAGATTCACATTGTGCCCTATGGGAAAACACATTCAGAAATTTTCTCCTCTGAAACTACTAGGCCAATTGGAATTTGAATTCGAAAAATGTGTCTGCATCACATCCAAGATGGCCGCCAGCGGGCTACATAGTTTAACATTGGACCAGATGGGAGGGCATTCACAAAGATTTATTCCTCTGAAACAACAAAGCCAATAGGAGCCAAACTTGATCACAACACTCCTTTGGTGGTCCTGTTTAAAAATATATCTGGTAAGTCTGCATGGATGTAGCGTTGCTCGACAATTAGCAAAGAATTCCGCTCAAACAGGTGCTAGGGGCCGTCTTGAACTTACTATGAGGTATGAGCAAAGCTCATTGTTGAAGGCCTCATGGTGACTTCAAGATGAAGAACAACAATAAAAGCGTTGTTCGTTTGCTTTTTTACCATGTATTTGTAGAGACTTTGTCTCATGTGCATTTACTCCATATCCTTTCATTCACCACTTCATCTAAGATTAACTTAATTCAACATTGTACCCTATCGTAAAACACATTAACTTCCATATTTTGATATTTAATGATATTCTCCTCTGAAACTATTAGGCCAATTGGAACCAAATTGAGTCACAATTGTCCTTGGGTGCACCCCTCTGAATGACATCCAAGATGACCGCCAGCGGGCTACATAGTTTAACAGATGGGAAAGCATTCACAAAGATTTTTTTTTGTGATTTGTGGTTTGTGATTTTTTTTACCTAAGTTGGTCCCCTTCAAAAAAGGTGACCAGTAAGTTTTTACCATATCCAAAGTAAATATCCATCAGGAAGTATAGTTCAACGTTGAAGCAATTAACAACAATGTCTATTAACGTACTTGAAAATGAGGTCCTTTACTATTTAGTTTATTTGGACTGGCTATGTCAACAATGGCCAAGGTGAGCGATACAGTTGCTTATATTTTGTATCTAAAGAAATTGTTCCGATTTTGATACCGATCATTGGCTTGTTTGAATAATTTAAAGTTGACACAGCTAATGTAATACCACACAGGAAATTCGTCTATTGTTTTCTTCCTTAACACAATAAAGTAAGCGCGAACCGAATCGGCAATTAAAAAAAAAAGAAAGAAAGAAAGAAAGAAAAAAGAATTAATTAATGGTCAAAAGACAACGAAAAAAAGAAAGAACAAAAGAACTAACTCTGGAACTGGCTACTTCACTCATTAAGGAAGTTCGCTGGTCAATTTTAAAATAACAAAGATTTCAATTAAATGTGTGTGTTTTTTTTTTTGTTTTTTTGTTTTTTTGGAAATTGATAAAGAAGTAATTTAAGTGCATGTCTCAGAGAAAACCATGCAAAGTCGACCGGAAGCAATGTCTTGAAATTGTTTCAATTTACCAGTTATCTTCAAGAGTATATTAAATTGAAATGAATTTAACAATTAAAACATTTCTGGGGTGTTTTTATTTTTAAAAACAGCTATTTTTACTATTATACTCAATATTTTTAGGCTAAATGCAAAAATATTATTGGAAAATGTGTGTTATTTGGCTTCAGTTTTTCATGCTTAATGTTGCACAAAAGGCATAATATCATTTTTGTGTGGCATTTGGTCATATTATAATGGATTTAAAAATGTGTTTAAACAATTGGCAAAGTTCCAAGTTTTTGCAAAAAACTTGTAATTTTCTATAACGTGGCCATGGTGTCTTTTCAAAAGCCAAATTTCCTAAGGTAGGACATAAACTACAATAAATTAATTTGTTTCATGCCATTTGAAGATGAAATTGGTGTTTTTGAAAATTCAAATCACGGATTCCAATTTTATCTATATTTTTTTAAGCATTCAAATTTTGTCGACTTTTTAACAAACTTCTGCACATATCTCTTCTAACTTCAGGCCCCTCAAATAGTGGCCAACGCCCTACTGGAATCACTGTGTCCGTCTGTCCGTCCGTATTAAAGTTGAGTCTGGGCTATACTAGTATATATATTTTTATGCTTTTTTGAGAAAGTTTTTTTAATATTTAGAATGTGGATAGATAACGTCAAGTCGATCTGTCATGAACCATCATTGGTGACCTTAACCTTTGTCTTCAAGGTCAGATTATTGCTTTGACAGAAACAAGTCTTGTCTGTGCTATAACTTTTTTTCTTTTGAGATAGGCTTTGATATTTTACATGTAGATAGATCACTTCTAGACAATGTGTCATGAAACATGATTGGTGACATTTGACCTTGACCTTTGTCTTCAAGGTCAGATTATTATTTTTGTAATGACAAGTTGTGTCCTAGCCGTAACTTTTTTGGTTTATTGATATAGGGTTTTGGTATTTGACATGTAAATAGATCACATTATTAAGACATTCCCAGTGTCATGAACCGTGTTTGGTGACCTTTGACCTTGACCTTTGTCTTACAGGTCAGATTATTGCTTTCTTAATGACTTGTTTTGTATAGGCTATAACTATTTTTTCATCTTTTGAGGTATGTTTTTGATATTTATGATGTAGGTATATCATTTCATGGTTTTGGGTCATGTACCGTGGTTGATGGTCCTTGACCTTGAACTTTGTTATCAAGGTCAGATAACTGCTTTTCTAATGACAAAGTTACGTTAGCTTCACCTTTTTGTCTTTTGAGATAAGTTTTTGGTATTCTGCATGTGGATAAATCAATTGAAGTCAATGTACCATATTCCAAGGTTTGTGACCCTTGGCCATTGATTTTTTTGTCAAGCAAATGTCTCTGAAATGGTAAATGATACAAACTTGAAATTTTCTCATAAGCCTTGTATTGTCATTCCATATTGTGTGATGTATTCTCAGACATATGAGTACTTACACAATTATGTTTATGTCGATCTGTTTGCATATCGCGCACATCTCCCAAATTTGATGGATTCCCTATGTTCGTATATATGTTTTTGTCGTTTTTACGTTCATTTTTTGTGGTTTTGGGGAAAATCATTGCTGCGTTGGTTTCTGATATCGTGGTTTGATTGCATTTCCATAGCAAATTAAATGAAAATTGGCGTTTCTCTGGGGTTTAGATATCGTGGTTTCAGTCAACCCCACGAATAACAGTACTTTAACAGTATGTCAAAACTTTGCCATGCAGTTATTCAATGTTTTTGGCCCAACCCCGCATCCGTGAGAATAATAAGACATGTAAAGCGTTGATCGACATCAAGCAACTAATTCCTCTCAAACCTGTGTTAGGGACCATCCCAAACTCACTGATATCAGTTGTTGCTCTTTTTTGAATTCTTCGTGGTGACTTCAAGATGAAGAACGATAATAAATTGGTTGCAGTGTTTAGTTGTGGCTTAATCCACATATTTATTGTGATATTGTCTCGTGTACATTTACTATATATAT
Source organism: Modiolus philippinarum (assembly GCA_002080025.1). Taxonomy (NCBI): domain Eukaryota; kingdom Metazoa; phylum Mollusca; class Bivalvia; order Mytilida; family Modiolidae; genus Modiolus; species Modiolus philippinarum. The sequence continues at coordinate 84,603 of MJUU01020016.1, forward strand.
ATACCACTACTTTTCAATATGTATAAACACAACAATACAAGATTCTAATAACTATAGTATTCGGATCCTTTTTGTACATATTACAAAAATTATGCTAAATTGCCAACATCTTTTTCAGAAAAATGGCAGCTTTAGCATTGACAAAATCATTTTTGTTTCTATTCTTTTTTCAAGGTAGAAGTTGCACTTGTTCAATGTGCATAATTCAAAATATGTACCTCCTAATGAGAAAGTCTTACGAACAGGGTCAAATAATTACGAGACATGGAAAATAAATGATCCTGAGACATTTTCATGTCTGTTGACTAGGTTGCGATCTCAGTTTTAGCTTGTTCAGTGTACAATTAACTTATTTTAACACCTGTTCAGACAAGAAACGTTTAGTTTCAAATTGCAATCGGCATACCATCACAGCAGACCCAAGTCCCAATTCATTCTTTTGTATATCCATTCAAGTACTCATTGGTCTATAGAAATATAGTGTGATTCAAATTATGCTGGCTTTCAGAAAGGAATATGTCCACCCATCTGTGCATGACAATTGTACAATAAAGGGTTATTGGGCCAAATATTTGTAAACTACGGAGACATGGAGGGGAGATGTGAAAATTTCTTTTTATCCGTGGCCACATACTAAGTCGTGGCCACGAGATAGCTATGTCGTGGCAACGAGATATTAACTCGTTCCCATGAGATACTATGTTGTGAACACGAGGTAACTAACTCGTTCCCACGAGATACTATCTTGTTCCTATGACATACTAAGTCGTACCGGCGAGAGAGCTATGTCGTGGCCACGCGATACAATCTCGTTCCCACGATATACTAAGTCGTAGCAATGAAATAATTAGTCGTGTCAAAGAGATAGGTATGTCATGGCCACGAGATACTAACTCATTCCCTCGACATACTGTGTCATGGCCACGAAATACTATCTCGTTCCAATGACCTACTAAGTCGTGGCTTCATGATAGCTATGAGTATCACGGTTCCGTAGAGTATCAGCAAAGCTCGTTGTTGAAAGTCTTGCGGTGTATATATATATCGTTGCCACGACTATATATGTCGTGGGAACGAATTAGTATCTCGTTGCCACGACTTAGTATGGACTTAGTATCTCGTGGGAATGTGCAAGTTTGTCGATGGCTTACTCATGACCACGACTTAGTAAGTTGTGGAAACGAGATTGCTTTCTCATATCCACAATTTAGTATGTCATAGGATCGAGATAGTATCTTGTGGCCATGATATAGCTATCCGTGGCCACGACTTAGTATGTCGTGGTCACGAGATATAAAAAAAAATACCACGTGTCCCCTCTATGCTTCCGTAGTATACCGGTATGTATTGAACTGTCTTCAAGGTAAATTCAAGGTGGTATTGGAAAAATAGATATATTTTAACCACCAGTATGTAAAACATAATTATTATACCCCCGCTACATAGTAGTAACCACACTCTTCTTAGCAACTACTGTACAGAATGACATCATATTTTGGCAAAAGCTTTCTTATGATGAAGTGCCTATGCGGTAACTTTGAAATATGTGTATATACATATTTCAAGGTTACGCATAGGCACTTCCTGTTTGCTGAGACTTTGTTTTTTTTTATTGTTGTACATCATTTGGAATTTTTCGTCACAATTTTTTGTGGAACTGTAAGAGGGATTCAATTGTTGTTATGTACAGAGCTTCCTTATGGTCCAATCTATCGTGTATTCGGATTTCAATGTTACGCCTTAAGCACTTCCTGTTTGCCGAGATATTATTGTTTTTCATTGTTGTACAATATATGGAATTTTTCGTCAAATTTTTTTTCTGAAACTGTAAGTGGGATTTAATTGTTGTTTGCACAGAGCTTCCTTATGGTCCAATCTATCTTGTATTCCGATTTCAAAGTAACGCCCTAAGCACTTCCTGTTTGCCGAGACATCAATGTTTTTCATTGTTGTGCAATATATGGAATTGTTCGTCAAAATGTTTTTCTGAAACTGTAAGTGGGATTTAATTGTTGTTTTGCACAGAGCTTCCTTATGGTCTAATCTATCGTGTATTCCGATTTCAAGTTTAAGTCATAAGCACTTCCTGTTTGCAGAGACATCATTGTTTTTCATTGTTGTACAATATGTGGAATTTTTCGTCACAATTTTTTCTGAAACTGTAAGTTGGATTCAATTGTTGTTTTGCACAGAGCTTCCTTATGGTCAAATCTATGGTGTATTCAGATTTCAATGTTATGTATTAAACACTTCTTGCTTGCAAAGACGTCATTGTTTTTCATTGTTGTACAATAGATGGAATTTTTCGTCACGATTTCTTTTGAAAATGTAAGGAAGATTGAATTGTTGTGCAGACAGTTATAGTTGAACATGTTGGTTACTAGGATTATATCATTGTGTTTATACTTGTATATTGTCCACCATTGTACTGTGTCCACACCTGTATTGTGTCCCTTTACAATTAAATTTGCACTTGCCACATTGATTCAGGGTTCAATGAGCGGGGGTATATCAGGCTGCCATTAGGCACCAGCTCTTGTTTTTCATTTATTTTGCTTTGAAAAAGAGGTGATACAGGGTCACATTCCAAATTATGATCAACATTTAAAATGCAACAACAAGAGACCCTCAAGAGCCTGTACTGCTCACCTGAACTATGGCTGACATATGAATTTCATGGCCTTATGGTGACTTCAAGATGAAGAACAACAATAAAAGCGTTGTTCCTTTGCTTGTTTTTTACCATGTATTTGTAGAGACTTTGTCTCATGTGCATTAACTCCATATCCTTTTATTCACCATTCAAATAGGGTCCATTGTTAAGCAATGTTCCCAGCTGGTGGCCATGCACCTTAGATTGGATACAGACCTGCCAGGTACAAATTCCCAACAGGACAAACCAAGTACTGTTGTGCTCATGTTTGTTCAACTGGATTGGGGTTTCTGAGACTCAAGTCTTTTAATGGATTCAAGGTTAAACTATGTTTCTGATGGCCTTTATCTTGGATGAGGATACCTTTCGTGGAAGGAACCATCTGAAGACCATTGACTATGTTTAGTTATGATTTGACAATAGTTTTTGAGGAATACATTACTGAATGCGTTTTCTATAGGGTCAAGTGATAAATTATGGTACAGGTTATCATCTTGAATGAGGTATGAATGCCAGATCATTGGGACTAAGTGCGTTTCTAATAGTTTCCGAGAATGTCTTTAAATGTGCTTTCCATAAGTTCCAATGTTAAACTATGTTCCCCGCTTGCGATCAACTTGGATAAGGTACCGTTCATGATATCTTTTTGGAAGGGACAATCTTAAGTGCTATTGTGACTAAATTTGGTTACAATTAGACTACTAGCTTTTGAGAAGAAGATTTTTGAATTTGTTTCCCATAGGATCCAATGTTAAACTATGTTACCCACTGGCGACCATCTTGGATGAGGTACAGAATCACCAGACGAGGAACAAACATAAAAATCACAAACTTTGAATGGGAACATCCAGATACTATTGAGACTAAGTTTGGTTCTATTGACTTGGTAGCTTTAGAGGAGAAGATATCTTTAATGTATTTCCAAACGGGTACTTAAATGTTAAACTATGTTCCCCGCCGGCGGCCACCTTTGACGAGATGAGGTATGAACATAGAAATCACTTTAAAAGGGACCACACAAGGGCTATTCAATTTGCCCAGTGGTTTTTTAGAAGAAGAAAAGTTTCCGATAGGCGAACGAAGAACAACGACACCAAGTGATGGCAAAAGCCCATCCTAGCAAAGCCAGGTTAGCTTAAAACCGCTAATAACTGTGAGTACATGATTGGATGGTGTTAAAATATACTTATTCAGCGTACTTGATCTATAATCGGTCAACGAATATTTCTGGCACATTAATGGGTAGGATAGGCAATTTAGCCTTCTGTACGACACCCAGTGCGTCTGTTCTCATTAGAAAAATATAGAAGGGGTCTTTATACTGTATAGAGCATGGCGTTTCTCGACACCGTTTGGCTACAATATTTCGCGGTCAGGCTTTCCGTATTATGACCTGACTACCCCGCATAGACAGGGTATTCCGCTATCTATCAACTATGTAGCCTGAACCCCTGAAAATCGATTCAAGTACATGAACCATTTCATGATATAAGCATATACTCTAATGCATGATTTTCATGATAAATGACCAATCGGTCAATATAGAATCATATATACCTTTAAGCGAAGCACTGTAGTCAAGTCTAATAGAGCTAAAGTCTAACAGTTTTGCAAAATATTCGTAAAAATATTGTATTTTCTAATTCATTTTAAATTCATTATTTCTTGCAATCCAGGGTTTATACTTCATAGTACATTTGATCTGATATAAAATGATATAAAAAGACAACTCTCATAGAAATATTCGTCATACCTTAAGAGATTGAGGACTTTGAAATGATCTTACTCATTATACCAAATTTTACAGTGTTTATGCTATTACTTGGCTTGTTGCCAAAATTATAGAAAATCAACTTTTCAGACAAAAACCAAAACTCTATCCACCGAACTTTATTATCTATAATTTTCATATGACTTGCATAAACCAAACACAAGAAAAGCACGACAGAAAACTGGCTTTTTGCATTCAGCATTACAAGGAATTCCCTATATTTCTAGTCCCAAAAATAAAATCCTCTACTTCTAAAAATAAAACACTTTCAAGGTAAAAAAAATCGTTGATTTGGAACAACTATCATATTATCTAACAACTAAACCATGAAAAGTGTCAGTTTCAAAACCTTGCTTCTGCTTCAAAATTTTGATTTTACATGGTTTTCTCTGAGACATGCACTTAAGCTAAAAATGTTACCGACTTAATTTTTTAGATACAAGTGTTTCATAAAATGGCGGGAAATCGAACTCCTCAGCATTTTTCATGAACAACATTTATCCAATAATTAATGACAAAATAACACCAACTTAATGATTTTTTTTTTCAGAATGCATCAAAAGATGTATAAAATGAAATTATGGAAAAAAGGAGGGGTCACCGGGCAAAAAATTATCAACCTTTTAAATGGATAAAACCACAGAAGCCCGAAAATCTGACAGAAATACATAAACATGATCAGCGAACATCCTTGAGATTTATTGTATGCTGTCGTGCTACTTTGTAACCAAACCGTTGAATTTTGTTGATTAGATTTATTGGTCTTTTTATTTTTTTTTCTATTTTCTACATTGATGAAGATGGACGTTTGAAATCTAAGCTATATGACAAACGTGATGATTTTAACTTCCAAATTGTAAATTTTCCCTTTCTGAGCAGCAATATATCTACCTCTCCAGCCTATGAAGTGTACATTTCACAGTTGATTCGTTACTGTCGCGCATGTAGTTTATACAGCGATTTTTTAATAGAGCAAAAGCACTGTCCCAAAAGTTGCTTAGTCAGGGATTTGTTCAGCCTTTGTTGCTTTCATCCCTTCAGAAATTTTATGGTCGTCACCATGATATCATTGACAGATATGACATGTCTGTGTGAAAACGGACATTTTCACCTAGATTTCACGTCTTCACGGATTTGACATAACCGATTTTGACTCAACCCTGGATTAACTCACTGATAGTGTGACGGGTGCCGCTAGCGGAGCAGGACATGCTTACCCTTCCGGAGTACCTGATGTCACTCCCGGTTTTCATGGGAGTTCACACTATGAGTGCCTTAGTTTTAAATGTCGTCTTTTTATTTCCGTGCTTGTAGCTGTCTCACGTCCTTGTTTTGTCTTTGTTTTTCTCTGTTGCCGTTTTTGCAATGTCTTCGGATTTCGATTTTTGTAGTCTTCGCTTCCCTTGTTCCTTCGATATTCTACTGCCGTTGTTTCTATAATGATTATGCACATTATTATATAAACTGAATCATCAATAAAGTGAAAATAACATATAGCTATGTGATGAAGAAACATTTTTGAATTCAGTTTTCTTTCAAGTATAAAGTTGAAGTTGCTCTCGACTTTGATGTTTGCTTGCTGAATGTAACGGTTCTCGTGTACTTTCACTTATTATTTAAATGACCTAATAACTATTGGAGGCATGTTAAACGACTTAATTGAACTGATCAATCAGTCAACCCATCAATGGAAAAAAACAACTCGAGTTCGGACTGTGGTGTGTTGAAGGTAGAAAGGAATTCGATGTACCAGTAAAGTGGGCCCGACTACTTGGTGGATTAATGGAATTAACGTTGACATATGTAAAAAAATCAGTATGAGGGGTACCACCAAATCCGCTCTGGGACATCTATTAACTAGATATTTAGTGATTAAAAAACGTTTCTCTGTTCACAAAATGTTTAATTTTTACTCCATAAATGTCAAGTGACTTTTGTCACACCATCGCATAAAATGTTTTGATTTTACAAACATTTTCTGGTTGGAAACGATAAACTATAAAGTCCCATATTAGTGATGATATTATTATTGTATTATGTAGATATTAATTGTTCATTTAAGTGCCTGGAAGCAGACGACATTGCCGAGGCATTGATTTATGCACTCAGTGCACCAGAACATGTCCAGGTAAGTGAGACATTAGTGGTGAGAGTGTGCAGAATAATTCATTAGTTATTTTTACGTCAAGCTTCATTGTGTCTTCATAATTGTTGTCGATAAATTTGCTCCGAGTTAATGCAAGTATATGTTGATGTTAAATAGATACAGCTGATATCAAATAGACACAGCAATTGTAAAACTTATTGTAAGACCGTCTTGTACTTATGTTCTCTTATTAATTACAACAAGAAACTATATTGGTGCATGCACCAAATATTTGGGCCGTAAATAATCAAGTGTATACTGCACAAAAAACATTCCTTCCATTGCATGGTTAAAATATATGTTACAGTACAAATTCGAATCCAGTAGGATCCGGAATCCTCCTAGTACAAATTGGAATTCTTATTTCTACTGGGACAAATAAGAATTCCGATTTGTACTGGATTTAATCCAGTAAATATTTGAATTCCAATTTCTCCTAGGAGAAATTGAGATATCCTGATTTATACTAGTGGGATTCTGAATCCTACTGAATTTCTAGTATGATCCAGAATAATACTGGATATTTTGTTCAGGAGGATTCTGGATATTACTAACATTCAAAGCTGAAAATAGTTTTTGAGTTTGTTATAAGAAGATGTATTTCATATTATTTTAATTTATAAAAACTAACTCTATTACCCCACTTCCTTTCTTTTTTCATAAATACTAAAACAAAAGAATAACAAATGACATAATTATTATATAGCTGTTCATTTTTTATAATGGCAGAACTCTGTGACATTTGGTAGAACAAGGAATTTTTAATTTATAACAAGGGCATCGCATAGTATTTCATTTTCGAAAAATAATTGATATTCAAATATTTGTTCTTGTAAAATACCTCAATGTGTTCTTCCATTTTTACAGTTCACTTATGAAACATAATGATCAAAAGTTTGAACTGTTCTCAAAGATTTAAGAGTTCGAAGCAAAACATCTATTTTTACACTATTATTCTTTCGAAATCAATCTTTTAATTAAATGATCACCAAAACAGTGGAATTACATATTACTATCTATAAAACTAATAATGTTTTACTTCTCTACCACTGTTTCTATTGGTTTAAGTTAGTAGAATCCAGAATCCTACTATAGTACAAATTGGCGGATATCTCAATTTCTCCTAGGAGAAATTGGAATTCCAATTTATACTAGATTAAATTCAGAATTCTGATTTGTCCCAGTAGAAATTGGAATTCCAATTTGTACTGGATTAAATTCAGTTCAAATCAGGATTCTAATTTGTCCCAGTAGAAATTAGAATTCCAATTTGTACTAGGAGGATTCTTGATCCTACTGGATTCCAATTTGTACTGTAACATATACATATAGAATGTTATCGATAATACCTCGTTTTTGTAGGGGTTTACACCGCTAGTGCTTAGTTTTGTGGCGGTCTTGTTCGTTTCTGTTTGTTTTGTCTTAGGCATGCTCTCGCAATTCCAA
>MJUU01020017.1:10455-22316 GCA_002080025.1 Modiolus philippinarum
CACTTGAAAATAAATATTTAATCCACTCCTAATGGTCATTTTTTTTTTCTTATACAAGAAAATAAATAATCTGGCCTCTAAAGGCTTGCAAATAAATATTATGACCAGAATGGAGTTAAAAATAAATAATCAAACCTTTCCAAATTTGCCCCCCCCCTCTCAGGATCAAATGGTCATCCCCTTATGTTGAGGAAAATTATCAAGGTATCAACAATGATAACCGACACAATAAATTATGTATATTTTTCTTCTATGTAATATTCATTATTTACACCAAATGTGACACAAATATGATTTATGTCTAAAGAATAAACAGATTGGCCTTGCATCTCCACCTTTTTTTATAAAAATAGTAATGGTGTACATGCTACCCCGCCATGTATCACAAAATTCTGATGTTTCAAGGGGCCATAACTCCCTTCAGAACCTCTTGGATCTCTTTACCCAAGTTGAAATAAGTTTGAATTTCTAGTAAACTAATTCCATACACAGTTTGAAGACGGTATGTAATATGTTCATAAATTGTATGTAATTTTGTTCATAAATTATCACACTGATCGTGTGACGGGTGTCGCTAGTGGAGCAGGACATGCTTACCCTTCCGGAGCACCTGATGTCACTCCCGGTTTTCATGGGAGTTCACACTATGAGTGCCTTAGTTCTTAATGTTATCTTTTTTATTTCCGTGCATTGTAGCTGTCTCACGTCCTTGTTTTGTCTTTGTTTTTATCTGTTACCGTTTCTGCCATGTCTTTGGACTTCGATTTTTGTAGTCATCGCTTCCCTTGTTCCTTCGGTATTCTACTGCCGTTGTTTTAGAACACTAAAATTTACAAAATTCCAAAGTTTCAAGAGGAATAACTCCAGGACCCCTTAGACCCCTGAGCAAAAAATTAAACTTGACCTGCGTTTTGTGGTAAACAATTTACATAGCAAGTTTGAAGACTGTATGCTATTTTGTTCAAAAGTTATCAGTCGGAAACCCTAAAATTCACAAAATTTCAAAGTTTCAAGTTGCATACATGTAACTCCAGAACCCCTTGGACCTCAAACACGAAAACCAAACTTGGCCTGAGTTTTGTGGTAAACAACTTACACATCAAGTTTGACAGTATGTTATTTCGTTTAAAAGTTATCAGTCGGAAACCCATAAATTCTGAAAATTTCAAAGTTTCAAGGGGCATAATTCCAGAACCCCTTGGACCTCTTAACCTGAAACCAAACCTGGCCTGAATTTGTGGTAAACAACTTACATACCAAGTTTGAAGACAGTATGTTATTTCGTTCACAAGTAATCAGTCGGAAACCTTCAGGGGACAGACGGACAGACAGACAGACGGACGGACACACGACTGAGGGTATCACATATTACCTCGCCAATACGTGTGGCAGGGTATAAAAAGGGGTAAAACATACCTATTAAGAAGTATTCACACATTTATTATACAATATATCTTAATTTTCTTTGTTGGCCATATTTTCCTTGCAAGACTGACAAAACCATTCATTGTCAAGTTCATCAAGCTCCACCTTCAAACAGTCGCCATGAAACCAGGTATCACACCCATCGCATCCCACTGAATCAAAACTAGCATCCTGATGACAAATGCCACATGGCCATTTCACTGGTCCTTTTGTGCACTTTCCCTTTCCCTTTAGCCCCTTCTTACCCCATTTTTACTAGGTCTTTTTGGGACAACTTCAACCTCAGCCTGATTACTGGTCGTAGGTACAGAATCATCCGTGTTTCTGTCTACAATATCCATAGTTGTCTCACAAACAGGTGACATTGGTTGCACATCTTGTGAATCATTGAAAATTTTATAATTAGGCATCACAACATATTCAATAATTAAAGGTTTTAGTTTATCTGCAATATTTGTCTTAGTTGTCAATGATTTGTAGGTTTGCAAATTATAAGCCTCACACAAAAGGAACAATTCAGTTTTTTTAAACTTGATTTCCAAAGAACATTCTCCAGACAGTAAATCTGATTGCAACCTTTTATGGGAAGCATTTCTGCATTCTGAGCTATCATTCTTAATTGTGGTGATATCAAATATTCCTTTTTTCTTGCTCTCAGTTCTCATTTTTATCTGTTTCCTTGTTGCTTCTGCCATTTTAGTATTCTTTTCCTGTAAATACTCTCTCCTTAGCTGGGCAATGCTCATCATGGTGTATTTCTGTAATAACTTGTCAAAAATGATATCCATGGCAGAGTTTAAATTGTTTTTTTCTGAATTTGGAAACTCAAAACTTTGAAATAAATTAATCCACTTAGCACTTTAATCATTGTCTTCCTTCAGTTGCGTTTTCATATATGATGAGAATGCAGTTCCATATAAATTGAGATTTGTTTCACTTTGTATCAGTCAAGCTGAAGAAAAAAAATCAAAACAAGGATCACTTACATTTGTTAAACCTCTTCGGATATTTTGACGTCTACAGATCTCATTTAAAGATTCCTTGTCCACTGATTGTTCTAATTCAGTCTCATTAGCTTACAAATGTTCTGTCATGTTCTTCTGAAGAATGAGCTGTTGTACAAGGGTAGATTGTTTAGCATTGTATAAATTCATAACTATTCCCGACTTTATCTTTTTCTTCAGCCGACAAATACACCATCCAGCAATATATCTGATTTTTCCTCTTCCTCCCTCGGATTCTAAAAACACTTTTCCCTTTTCTGCTTTTGCCTTTTCTCTCATTTCAATTTTTATCGGTTCAGCTTCAATCTTGATCATTTCCTTTCTCAAACCAGTGGTCAATTTAAAAATAACATTGTGCTGATCAGCTGATGGATTATGGCCAAATAAATATCTTACTCTCATTTTATAACACTCGTCTAATATAAAAGTATTCACATTTTTGTAAAATTGTGTGACAACTTTATTCTCCAGTTTATCTTCAGCCACAAAATATCTTTCTTGATCAGACACAGTTCATCCCACACAAACTGAATGAAACATTTGGTTTCTTCCATGTGTTCCTGTAGATAGTGAATGGCTTCATGTTCTGTCTTTTGTTGTTCTGTGTAAATAGTATCATATTTAAAATCATTAAGAATGTTCATGATATTGATTTCATTTGGTAACTCAAATTTACTATCAGTATAGGCAGCCTCTTTTTCAAAATTGTCCAAAATTTGCAGAAGTTCTATGTTATCTTCATCTGCATCCACATTTGGATCAGAGTAGGAAGATGTTTCACATGTATTGTGGCATACTTCAGAAATCTGTGGTACATTGCTAGATGTATCTAAGGAATCAAGTTCTTTATTACAACAGCATCCTCTATTGTCATCAATAGTAATGCACTATTTAAAAAGTCGGTCAGGTATTTTGAAGGTTTTATTAAAATTTTCTTATTGAAATTTTTAACTTGAAGTCCTATTTTATTTGGTACTCTGCTTAATTCTACAGCTAACTGTCCAAAATTGAAGATTCCTTTACATTCAAGAGAAACCCGTTTTATAGTCATCCCTTGCGATTTGTGAATTGTCATTGCGAAAGCCAATTTAAGAGGAATTTGTTTTCTACAACCGACATCTCGTTTCAATTGCGGACTGTACTTAGTGAAGGAAAATGTAGTTATTTTGACTTGTTTTTGGATTGATTCAAACTGCACGACTATGTTACCTTCCCTTGCTTCCCTTACAACTCCACTTAAACCATTCACAAGTTCATCTGACAAATTAACTATTAAAATGACAGGACATCCAACTTTGACATGGAGTGCTTCCTCACCTGCACAATCTCTGGTGTCTTCTTCATCAACAGCATAATAAACATGCTCTTCACCTGAAACAGCAATCTTATGTGTGTACAATAAATTGGAAATTAATTTATTATTTACTAATAAATAAAAAAATATACCATTACAAAAATTGTAGACTGTTTTCAAAAGTCTCGTAATAAGAAGTGGGGGCGTGTAATGTTGTGATTGATTTGCTTACCATACTCTTTGGCAAAAACGCAGTAGTTATCATGAAAGCCTCCTTCGCTAGACAATTGTTAATACACATTTCAACATTTTTTTAGCCATGCAGTAAACTTCAATTCCAATAGGCGCTGTGGTTTGACTGGAGAAAATTTTTGAAAGTATTCTCATTTCATCAAACTATTGCGTTCGCTATGTCTTCGGCATGCCGTTTTCATATTTATTCACTATTTCAGATATATCATATAATATATAAGATATCTTATATATTAAATAAGATATCTTATATATAAAATGAGATATCTTATATAGTAAATAAGATATCTTATATATTAAATGAGATATCTTATATGTATATTTATATAAGATAGTAAATAAGATATCTCATATAAAAAATAAGATATCTCCTTTAATATATAAGATATCTTATTTAATATATAAGATATCTTATATATTATATAAGATATCTCTATTAGTATATAAGATCTTTCAAAAGAGATATCTTATATAATTTATAAGATATCTCTATTAGTATATAAGATATCTTTATTCATATATATGAATATATATATATTCATATTATATGAGAGGATCTGAAATAGCGAATACATATGAATATGGTGTGCCATATATGTCCCCTACTGGTAGCAATCTTAATCTTAACTTGTTCTAGGGGACCACCGAAGGTTTATTTCGAGTAAATGCTGGCAAAATACCGAATACCAAGAAAAGGATAAAAAGTATATTGACGAAGGTCAGGAGGAAGATAAGGCACGCAAACTTGGATATAAAAAGATGTTCCCGGAATACAGAAATACGATCAAGGATACCTATCTCAATAATGTATTTTGGATAGAGGATATGCGGAAAGACCCAGTGCATAGAAAGCTCAAAAAGACAATCCAGCGGTTGAAAGAAGACGAGGACTATGATACTAGAGAGGCCTGGAAGTATGGTGTAGAAAAAAGACAGTATTTGTTTGATGAAGTATTGAATGAATATAACCCACCATCGACAGAAGATAGCAACGACGCTATGTAAAGGATAAAGAACTGACATTTGGGTTGGGAGGAAGGGGTAATGCAGCCTATAACTTTATAGTTATAGCCAGTCACAAGCCTGGCAAAATGCTGAGTGACCCTTCATGGATTGAGAAAATAATTGCTGTAATCCAATGAAATATTTCATACCACCACCACCACCACAATAGCCTATCATCCAACCACCACCATCACCGCCGCCGCCGAATAGTGAAATGAGCATGCGAGCAGTGACAAAAACGTATTCATGAGTCGTATTAAATACCGGTGAACATAAATATCAAATCACGAGTTTTCTCGCCTAAGTCTAGCATAAAATCAACAAACTAAAAAAGTAGGGCAAAATATTAGGAAGAGTTATCTCCCTTTGATGAACGCGGACGTGATAGAAGACACTTAGCAACCAACAAGGTGCTTAACAACCATATGAACGGCCGCGATGAACGCGGACGTGATAGAAAACACCCAAAAATAAAAAACACGGGAAAATAACTAGCAAGGGTTATCTCCCTTAGTAAAAAAAATGAACGCGGACCTGAAAGAAGACACCCACAGAAAGACAATCATAACTGCTGACTGACAAGCCCGAGTCGTTCCGAAAATACCCGACTTCCGGTCTATACCTGGGCTTACGCCCACTTCCGGTCGTGCATTACACTGTAATAAGGTCATACGAGACCCCTGCGGGATCACGTGTTGTTTCAACACGTCATTTCCTATCAATATGGCTACCTACAGTAGTTACACACCTACTTCTGGTCTACACCTGGGGCTACGCCCACTTTCGGTTGCGCATGCGTCATATAATAAGGTCATACATGACCCCTGCGGGGTCACGTGTTATTCCAACACGTCGTTTCCTATCAATATGGCTACTTACAGTAGATACATACCCACTTCCGTTTGCGCATGCGCAATCCAAACACTTCGTGTTCCGGTCACGTGACTTCCGCTTCCGGTCACGTGACTTCGGTCACGTCATTTCCTGTCTACGTCACTTCCGGTGACGTCACTTCCAGCTCCACCTCGCTCTACCTCGTCAAATGCGCGGTGAACTGTCCCTATATACTACTCAGCTATAATTACTGGGCCAAGCTTCTAATTATTGTGTCAAGCTCTTTAGGTTCTCTTTAGTATGCCCACACTCACTTTGCTAAAATTTCAGTGATCAACATGCTGTAGTCGTATAATGCTTGGCTCGGCGTAGCCCTTTTTTATAAAAGGGTTATTTTTATTTAAAAAAACTGTGTTTTTACTGGTATAAATATGTTCATATTTTTTGGTGTCAAGATATCTTTTGACTGGTGATTTCATAACAATTTTCTAAAATCAATTTTGAATAATTTGTCCGGTGAAATGTCTGATTGTCCAATTTACAAAGATATTCACTTGTAAATTCACAGTAACTTCGGTATTTTGTTATTTATGTTCTACTTCCCTCCATTCCAACTTTCAAATTTGCTTTATAACAATTCCCGTTATTTTATCTTCCCTGATTGTTTTAATTCAAATTTAGTCCTGTTTATTTCGTCCATATTGCATTCTGGACCCAACTGTAATTCATGTGATTAATTTTCTAAATCATTTTTGTTTTAGCCCTTTTTTATCTCGAAGCCATGAAATGGCTGGAGAGATGTTAATATGACAAAAAAAAATCACGTGAGGCTTCAAGCCTGTTTAACAGTTTTAAAAGATGATCTTCGCGCTTCCGATAAAATACAGTGCGCAAGTTTCTTTCAAAATTGTATACATTGTGTTTTTAAGTTATATTTCTTCATTTTCTTGAGTTGAATACGGTGTTGTTTTATTAAATGGAAAACAGTATGCATGTTTATCAAATTACTCGTTTTTTTATATTGCGTCTCGGATCAACGAACCTGTCACGCAGTAGTTTGTCAAAGATGAAAATAACATTTGTTTACCTGTGACAGTGTATTGCATATATTTATAGCAATGAAATCGACATGCGAAATCACACAATCCTGTTATTTTCATGTATTACGGAATAACTTAATACATGCAGATGTATGCAGCAGTACTTTGGAAGACTACGAAGTTAAGCTACGTGTAGATTTTCACAATCATTACTTTTATACTGGTACATTACTTCTTTGATACACTCTTTCACAATATTTATGTATTCGTTACCATACAATAAGGAATGATTAAACTCCCACGACAATGTTCACTAAAATTCAATTCAATATACACTGGGGAATGGTCACACCGATATGCAACATCATTATCAACTTGAGTGATAAGGGCTTGAAAATCTGAAGATTTTAAAAAATAATCTAATCTTGCCTACTTTTCTGTTGGTAGATTCAGGATGGAGTTCCCTATAGGTATCTACTAAATCTTAAACTCCAATCATTTTGATCGATTTGTTATTGTGACTTTTCATTATTCTATGGACATAATTTAGGGTGTCCTTCAAATAATCCTCTGGTACAATTTTCACATTCCAACCACAACTAATTATTACAGATGTATTCCCAAGACGTTCAATATTTTGCTGTATTTTACTGAAAAATTCTGGACTGTCATAATTTAGGCCGTATATTACTGCCAAAGCAAACCTTTATACTCAACATCAAGAAATTACCTATACCATCAAAAATTTATTTAAAAATATCGAACTGGCAGGAATTTCTAAATAAAATAGCAACTCCTCTACTACTCGTTGTGTGTGAGCAAAATTTGCTTTGTACCCCCATTCTGACTTCCAATAGTTTTTGAGTACTTTCTTGCATTGTTTGTCAACCACTAGGTTTCTCTACACTTAAAAAATATATCTTTTCGCTTTATTTTATCTGATGCTATACCCAGACAGTTGATACTACCTATTTTTAATTTAACCATATGTGAACAAGTGAATAAATGAATAAAGTATCATAAAATAAATTTATTCCAAAATCCGTACTCGATCTGAAAAGCAAGTGTAAGCTCAAGTATACTGAAACTCAATGATAGTACATTCAATTGCAACTTGATCAACTATTTGTCCCCCTCATAAAGATGCCCAAAACCTAGGTTTTCTCTCCTCTCTATGTTTCTAGAATTTTTACGAAAAATAGTCATTGCTCCAAACCATAAATATATGATTATTTCTTGGATTTACATACATATACATATATAATTTATTTCATAAATTAGACATATTATATATGTCTCTGACTAGACTTAATTGTAATTTCCAGAAATGCAAATAATGTATATCACTGTAAATCTGGATTAATCTTTTCTTTTAAAATAGTTAATCAATTAATTCCTCCTCAAATAATAATTTTCAAAGATAAACTGATTATAACATTATTGTAGGTAAACTGACAAACATAAAGCATATAAAACACAATTTCAGGAATTACCCTACTTTTTTACATGCTAGAAATACCAAGTATATTTATAATAAGCAGCATCCAAAAACCTAGCATAAAAAATACAATCTTTCCTTTTTAAGGGTAATGAGGACACCAAACCCAGAAAAAAATTTGCCATTTAAATTTCTTTATTTTTGGATATATTGTAGTACTATAGTAGTTGGTTGTTACGTGAAATTTTTATACCCCCTTACCAGGCTTTTTCTTGAGATATATAGGGCAAGAGTTACATGCTCCTTGGTGTTAATGGGTATAGACAACAACGATATATTAAGGCAGACTGTAATGTGCATGTTGTTAATAGGGGAAAATTAACCGTCAGTGGTAAAAGCTGTGACTATTTAATATGTGATAGCATAGAATTAACTTTGATCTTGCAACATTTTCGCTTCAAAATTACAACAACAATCCCTTACCTTGCAATTTTCTTACGCCTTTTTGGCACTTGGCGGACCACATTTCATGCCATAAAAAATGTCATTAAAATTTTTTTTTTCATTAAAAATATTATTTGAAATCACAAAAATAATATATTTAAAAAATCAGTATGGCAAATCATGCTTTCAAAAGGCCTACAAGTATTCAGAATGACAACAATGCCCCCCTCAAACAATTTGCCCTTTATTGGTACATCAACCGAAAGTGATGTCACTGGATTTGTTTGTACCACAAAAACCAATGTGACTGTATACGGTCTTCACTTGACTAGAACAAGAGGTTGTGAGTTGCACATGCCAAACCGGAAGTGGATACTTTCTTGCCTACTGTTAAACTTTGTCATTTACAAATTCTAATTTTTTGATATATTGAATAATAGAGAGATAAAGGAGCGCACATGCGGGACTGGAAGTAGTGTTTATTTCCTGTTAGCCACCATTTTGACCCGAAGTGACCCACAAGTAATATGCTGTATCTACTTACTTTTTGGATGATGATGACTTTAATGAAGGAGTTGACATTTCTCTTAAAATTTTTCTTGTTCCAAACTTCTCGGGAGTGATTTTTATTAAACGAAAATCAACAATGGCTTGTCTGTGAGTATTTCTACCACGTCTGCGTTTATTGTTTGGAAGGGGGATAGGTTTTGCTGTTTTTAGGTGATTGCCTGCACCCTACAATTTTCGTGTTTTATTCTATCATTAGTTTTATTCTATCATTAATTCCCCTTTTCTATTACTTTGTGTGCATTATTGACTTTTTCACAAGATTTAATTTTTACAATTATATTCACGTTTTTCATAACTATATGCCTTTTCTCACTTTATTTCAAGATTATCTCCCTTTTTATTCCCAATCGGAGCAATTTGAATTTTTTCCTTCCATTTTTCTATTTCAATAGCAACGGTCACCATTTTTGATATTTGTAAGACCAAAACTCGTATCTACACATGCTAAGTAACCTTCCTGTCAAATTTCATTCAATTTGGAGCAATTTAAGATTTTCCCGCCATTTTCTGTTTCCATAGCAACGGTTGCCAATTTGATATTTTTAAGGGTTATATCAGATAGTCAAATGGGTTTGATGAAAAGTCGTTTTAAAAGCAAAAGTACAAGGCTGATATGTGACATTTCAAAATATGATGAAAGTGATATTCCAGGAATTTTATTCAAAAATATTTAGAATAATTTTGGTTCGCTGTTTCTATAATTCATTACTTTAAAAAGCTTTATTATAATTCAGAACGTTGTGTACAGAATAATGGGCATATCTAAGGGCGTTTTGAAATAGAAAGAGGGATCCGTCAAGGAAATCTTTTGTCCCCTTATTTATTTATATTGCCGGTTGAACTACTAAGTGCTGCTACTGTGTTTTTCATTAGCCAGCTCGAAGACGACTTAACTCTACTATAGGATGATGATACATAATCTTTAAATCATGCTGTAGAGACAGTTTAATTTTTCTATTCTTGTTCCGGGTTAAGGGCAAACTATAATAAAATCCAAGCTATATGGATTGGGGTCAGAAGGGGTTGTGGTGAGGAATTCAAACAAATAAACCTATTAAGAGGTATCATTCAGGTGAATTTAAACTATTAGGCATCGAGTTTTTTTTTTTTTTACAAAATGCAGATAGATAAAGTTACTGTTCTTAAAACTTTGGCACTTCCAATATAAGTTCAACCTTTTACTGTCTGCCCGTATCCTGCATCACATATTATAAAAAATATTCAAGGTATTATCTTTAATTTTCGACGGAATAATAAAGTAGATAAAGTTAAACATAACACTATAATTAACAAATATAATTATGGAGGCCTGAAAATGTCCGATGTCGTGTCATTTATTCATGCATTAAAATTTCTTGAGTCAAGAGAGTTCTAGACCTAGATTACTTTGCTCCATGGAAAGTACTGATATCAAGTGTATTGGAGGACCTAGGACAGGACAAGTTTTGGTATTATAATCAAAGTGCTTTGAAAGGACTGAGTACAAAGTTTCATTCTTTTTGAAAAAACACTGTCTATTTGGGCATCTGATAAAGTTTGCTGAAAACTTGAGGTTCAATTCTGGTATCACCATAAATATGACACCAGTTGTATGCATACTTGGGGTCTTGTTTGATCCAAACTGAGATTCTAAACACTTGTTTAATTATCGTTCGGTACTGCATATATGTTTGTCGGATTAAAAAAAGAAATGATTAGTTGGACAGGATGTTTGTAATCTCTAAAATATTACTGAAATATAGACCTTAGTTTTTTGTATTTATGTATCCCTAGCCAGGTCAAAATCGTTAAAGATAAACGGGAACTATAGGAAACTTCTTTCCAATCTGACAGGTAAGTTATGAATTTGCTGTAAAATGTTTAATGTTCATTATATGCAACTAAAGGTTAATGTAACTAACATTACTCAATTTTTTTACTGGAATAAATACATTCGTATGCCATTGTTGAACAAATAAGGGTATGTGGAGTGAATTTACATGGGACAAAATCCCTGTAAATACATGTTAACATTAAGTAAATGAAACAACGCCTTCATTGTTGCATGTATATTGCAATTTGATAAAATAAAAATATATATGTTAGGCATAGTTCAGTTGATAAAAATTACCTGATGTGATTCAGAAAATAAATAAGATGGTCCGAGAAGAAGATATTTAGAACCTTTAATTTGTAAATTGCCTCACCTTATCCCTCTAACCCTAATGTTTTTCACAAGTGAAAATCAATATAAGATTTCAGAAAAATGTTCTGACAATCAACACTCACTACATATTGGGAAGACAGATTGCAAAATATTTGACTCAAAAATTAAACGTAAACATTTATTTAAAATGTAACATTGGAATGACAGGACCAAATATTTAGTAATAAGGTTTTGATATCAATAAAACTTTTTAAGCTGAAATTACGGTAAACTCCATCTTACAGGGTAATGAAGCAACACACACGGAACACATGATATCTTATCTGATAAATTGTGATGTCGATTACCCATGCTCCTCATAGTCTCTGTCCGATGTATCATAACTTCAAAAAGAATTTTAAAAATTAAT
>MJUU01020017.1:26249-37752 GCA_002080025.1 Modiolus philippinarum
AACTTTATAATTATTTTTATTATATATTTATTTATTATCATAACCTATATGTATCATATTTATCTATTTTATTTATAATTTATTTTTTTCAGATATTTATTTATTATATTATTTTATTTCTGTTTTTTATTATTTTATTATTTTAATTTTTATTTATTATTCAATTATCATTTATTATTTTTCATTCAAACTTTTTATATTCTTTATTTTTGTATTTATTTTATTTATTATCCTATTATTACTTTTATTATTTTTTTAAATTTATTTATTATTTCTATAAGTGTCTTACTTATTTTATTATTCTTTTTATCATTATTTTATTAACTTTTTATTATAAATTCATTTTTTTATGTTATTATTTCATTTTTCTTTTTAATATTATGTTATCATTATTTATTTAATATTATTATATTATTATTATTATTATTATTAATAGTATTTATTATATTAATTAGTTTTATTTAATATTTTTCATTATTATATTTATTTATTTTAATGTTATTTCTATTTTGGCTAATTATTAGATATCCAAACAACTTTATAATTTAATTTTTTTTCAACCTGAACTACTTTATCCCAACTTAACCTAATAAAAACCCTAACCTGAACATCGGTGATTATAACCTAATCACTAATTATAAATATATGTGTAATCCCAATTCAAATGATTTAAATAATACCTATCTTAAACTTGAAAATCATTTTATTTATTAATTAATGATAACCTAACCTAAAGCTATCAAAAAACACTAACGTTGATAATGGTATCATTCCCAAATGATGGAATTAGTTTTACCCTAACAAATTGCCATAACCCTTATGCATAAAACCCTAACCCTAATATATATAATCATGCCCCTAATGTATATAACAATAACCCTAATATATATAATCCTAACCTTATGTAACCCTAACCCTTATGTATAACCCTCACCCTAATGTATATAACCCTAACATTATCTATATAAAAGTAACCCTAACCCTTATGTATATAACAGTAACCCTTATGTATATAACCCTTATCCTAATGTATATAACACTAAACCTTATGTATATAACAGTAACATTAATGTATATAACAATAACCCTAACCCTTATGTATAACCCTTACCCTTATCTATATAACACTAACCCTAACCCTATATAACGTATATAACAATAACCCTATTGTAATAAAAATAACCCTAACCCTTATGTTTAACCCTTAACCTTATGTAACCCCTACTCTTATCAGATCTGTTACCCTAACCATACAGATTTATATTCTAATTCATTGAAAACACATAATGAAACGTCAACTATGAACTGACACAAACATCAATAACATGATATGAACATAAGATCATTCATGACTATGAACATAAATATATAGGCATATTAAGATATGAATGTTAAGTGGAACACGAAACATCAAGTGAAAACAAATAGATATCAAAATATGAAAACGTGAATTGAATCAGTAAAAGCGGAAACATAAAGTCAGCTATGACAATAGATTGACCCAAACTATGAAAACAAATAGATACGGACGACAAATGAACACAAAAAAATAAGCATGAAGTTAACTAAGACTATACATTGATATAAAACATATAAACCTATGAACATCAACACGAATGTGAACCAAATAATATAAACATAACGTCAGCTATGACAATGCATTGACCCAAACTATGAAAACCTATGAATGTGAACACAAAATACAAGCATAAATGTTAAAGCATTAACATAAAGTTATACAAACTATCAAATTGATATTGAAACACTATGAACTACAAATACAAACATAAAGATCATCATGAATTAAAAGAAAATATGAAAACAAATTGATATTGAAGACAGTTTAAACAATACATAGATGACTTAATGGTGAACGATCAACAAAAAGTTCACCTGATGTCAACAACAAATACAAACAAAGAAGTTTAAACATCAATATGAAGGGAAACAACATGAAATTGAACACAAACACAACAGAACATGAAAACTAAACAACATTAGCGTAAGCAAAACAAAGAAATAACGTCAACTATGACTAAGAGCTGAAACAAAACTTAAACATAACGATGAACGTAAATATATAGACATATTAACTTTGAAATAATAACAAATGGAGGACGAAACATTAAGTGATACTATCAAAACAAATCGATACTGAATACAATATGATCTACAAATATAAACACAAATGTTAAAAGATTAACCTGAAGTAATACATATGAATACTATATGAAAACTAATTGATATTGAAGATGATATGAACGATAAAAACAAGTATAATGGTAAAAGATCAACACAAAGTGATACAACATATGAAAACAAATAGATACTGACGATAAAATGAACAATACATACAAGCATAAATGGTTAAAGATCGACATTAAATGATACAACAAATGAATGTAAACACCAAATACGATCAGAAACATTGAAACATCAACATAATCTGACGCAAGATATGTAAACATATGAACATTGATACGAATATGAACACCAAATCATACACCTAACGCTTAGTATGGCTATAAAGTGATATAAAACATATGAATATTAACACTGATATGAACAAAAATATAATCAGAAACATTGAAATATGAAAAATAAACGTCATTCATATGAACTTTAAAACTGAAACATAACTTGAAATCTCCAATGAATTGACAAACATTATGACAACATATAGCCATTGATATGAAAAACAAAAGATGAAACTTAAAATATCAAGATCATATGTTACAAAACATTATAGATTAACCACATTCATGAGAACTTGAACACCAAAACACAACATGTAACATGAGAAATGAACAAAAATACATGCATAAATGTTAAAATGATACAACATCAGTTAAAACACCGAAAACACACTGATGTGAACACCAAATACAAGTAGAAATGTCTAAATATGAACATTTAAGGACACAAGATATGTAAATATGCAAACATTGACACAAGTGTTTATACCAAAACACAATATGAAATGTAAACTATGAACACAAACACAACAATGCATGACAACACAATGACATGAACTGTTACATGAAAACCTAACAAGATACATTAAACATGAACAATAACACAACAAAACATTTAACTTCACGATATTCATATGAACTGTTACATGAAAACTTAATATAAAACGTTAAATGTGACCACAGATACAACAAATTATGAAAACAAATACAACAATACATGATAATTCAATTACAGTAGTATGAACCGTTACATGAAAACATAAGATGATATGTCAATATGAACAGTAGGAAACCAAATGTGAACCTAGACATAAAAATGCATCATGACGCATAAAATATGAACATAATTACAACAAATTATGAAAATAAATGCAAACTTTGACATAGAAATACAAACTGAAACATGAAACATCAACATGAAATGATAAATATCAAGATAAAGTGATACAAAACATTTAACTTAACGATATTCATATGAACCGTTACATGAAAACGTAAGATGAAACGTTAAATATCAAGATGTGGTGACGCAAAACATTAAACATATCGATGTTTATGAAGACTTTAACACAAAAACACAATATGGAATGTAAAATATGAACATAATTACAACAAATTATGAAGATAAATGCAAACTTGACATGACAACGTAAGATGAAACGTTAAATATGAACACAAATACAACAAACGCGAAAACTTATTGACATTAATGGAAACAAAACTTAAATAAACCATTAAATATTTGTTAAGAATGACACAATCACATCAAAATATGTAAACATGAAATGTTTTTTTAAACATGAACAATGAATACCAGTATAAATGATAAAAAATCAACATTAAGTGATACATTAGTAGTTAGTTTAAAGTATCTGGATGGTAAAAATGGCGATTTCATGGTATAAAGTTAGTAAAAATGGTGATTTTAATCTGTGAATTTGATAGTTTAGCGGCGGCGGCGGCGGTGTTGGTGGAATAATAGTATATGGCGGCGGCGGCGGTGATGGTAGTGTCCATTGGTGGTTAAGCGGCGGCGGTGGTGGTTGGATAAAAGACTATGGCGGCGGCAGCAGCAATTATACGTCATATATGACGAAGCAGCAGCAGCAGCCATTCTACCTGGTATATGACACAGCAGCAGCAGCAGCAATTCAACCTGGTATATGACGCAGCAGCAACAGCGGCAGACAGACCTTAGTATGGACGAGAAGCAGCAGCAACAGCAGAAGCAAATACCCGTGAAAAGGCCAAAAAAGACCATAAAAACTGCGAAACATTCATCGAAAACACGATATGCAACATGAAAAATGAACAGAAATGCAATAAAACTTAAAACAAACGCAACAAAATATGAACTTGAGCTTCGAAACCATCAAGATAAAATGAAATAACGTAAAATCTCGAACTGAAAGAGACTTCATAAAGGTAACAGATATCAACTTGACTGTGTGACCAATCGATTTAGAAGTATGAAGGTGTCCCGATTTCATATTTCATATGTCGATAGTACCAATAGTTCGGATTAAGACTGATCTAGGGCCGAATTAAGGCCGACTGAGGCCGATCTTTGATTTCTTAGGGCCGATATCATCGAAATAGTACATGACAGCGCTACAACACCACCGCTTATCGCTTTAAAATTATAGAGATACCCCGAATCCATATATGATATGTCCATAGTACTAATAGTATTGATTAAGGCCGATCTAGGGCCGATCTCAATTTTCAAAGGGGCCGAAATCTCTATAGCAGTACGTTTTAATCCTTAACTACCTTGACCAATCACTTTAGAACTATAAAGATACATCGAATCCATATATCATATATCCATAGTAGTAATACTAAGGGTCAGAGCCGAATTAGGGCCGTTTAGGGCCGATATCTTGTTAACACTCGAAGCTTTTATATGATATATGGATTCGATGTATCTTTATAGTTCTAAAGTGATTGGTCAAGGTATTTAAGGGTTAAAACGTACTGTTATAGAGATTTCGGCCACTTTAATTGAGATCGGCCCTAAGTCGGCCCTAGATCGGCCTCAATCAATACTATTAGAACTATGGACATATCATATATGGATTCGGGGTATCTTTATAGTTCTAAAGCGATAAGCGTTGGTGTTGTAGCGCTGTCATGTACTATTTTGATGATATCGGCCCTAAGAAATCTTAATTCGGCCCTAGATCAGTCTTAATCTGAACTATTGGTACTATCGACATATGAAATATGAAATCGGGATACCTTCATACTTCTAAATCGATTGGTCACACTGTCAAGTTGATATCTGTTACCTTTATGAAGTCTCTTTCAGTTCGAGATTTTACGTTATTTCATTTTATCTTGATGGTTTCGAAGCCAAAGTTCATATTTTGTTGCGTTTGTTTTAGTTTTATTGCATTTCTGTTCATTTTTCATGTTGCATATCGTGTTTTCGATGAATGATTCGCAGTTTTTGTGGTCTTTTTTGGCCTTTTCACGGGTATTTGCTTCTGCTGCTGCTGCTGCTTCTCGTCTATACTAAGGTCTGTCTGCCGCTGTTGCTGCTGCGTCATATACCAGGTGGAATTGCTGCTGCTGCTGTGTCATTTACCAGGTAGAATGGCTGCTGCTGCTTCTTCGTCATATATGACGTATAATTGCTGCTGCCGCCGCCATAGTCTATTATCCAACCACAACCGCCGCCGCTTAACCACCAATGGATACTACCATCACCGCCGCCGCTGCCATAGACTATTATTCCACCAACACCACTGCCGCCGCCGCTAAACTATCACAATCACAGATTAAAATCACAATTTTTACTAACTTAATACCATGAAATCGCCATTTTTACCATCCAGATACTTTAAACTAACTACTAATGTATCACTTAATGTTGATTTTTTATCATTTATACTGGTATTTATTTTTCATATTTGATATAACATTTCATGTTTACATATTTTGATGTGATTGTGTCATTCTTAACAAATATTTAATGGTTTATTTAAGTTTTGTTTCCATTAATGTCAATAAGTTTTCACGTTTGTCGTATTTGTGTTCATATTTAACGTTTCATCTTACGTTTTCATGTCAAGTTTGCATTTATCTTCATAATTTGTTGTAATTATGTTCATATTTTACATTCCATATTGTGTTTTTGTGTTAAAGTCTTCATAAACATCGATATGTTTAATGTTTTGCGTCACCACATCTTGATATTTAACGTTTCATCTTACGTTTTCATGTAACGGTTCATATGAATATCGTTAAGTTAAATGTTTTGTATCACTTATCTTGATATTTATCATTTCATGTTGATGTTTCATGTTTCAGTTTGTATTTCTATGTCAAAGTTTGCATTTATTTTCATAATTTGTTGTAATTATGTTCATATTTTATGCGTCATGATGCATTTTTATGTCTAGGTTCATATTTGGTTTCCTACTTTGTTGTGTTTGTGGTCATATTGAACATATCATCTTATGTTTTCATGTAACGGTTCATACTACTGTAATTGAATTATCATGTATTGTATTTGTTTTCATAATTTGTTGTATCTGTGGTCACATTTAACGTTTTATATTAAGTTTTCATGTAACAGTTCATATGAATATCGTGAAGTTAAATGTTTTGTTGTGTTATTGTTCATGTTTAATGTATCTTGTTAGGTTTTCATGTAACAGTTCATGTCATTTTGTTGTCATGCATTGTTGTGTTTGTGTTCATAGTTTACATTTCATATTGTGTTTTGGTATAAACACTTGTGTCAATGTTTGCATATTTACATATCTTGTGTCCTTAAATGTTCATATTTAGACATTTCTACTTGTATTTGGTGTTCACATCAGTGTGTTTTCGGTGTTTTAACTGATGTTGTATCATTTCATGTTCATGTTTTAACATTTATGCATGTATTTTTGTTCATTTCTCATGTTACATGTTGTGTTTTGGTGTTCAAGTTCTCATGAATGTGGTTAATCTATAATGTTTTGTAACATATGATCTTGATATTTTAAGTTTCATCTTTTGTTTTTCATATCAATGGCTATATGTTGTCATAATGTTTGTCAATTCATTGGAGATTTCAAGTTATGTTTCAGTTTTAAAGTTCATATGAATGACGTTTATTTTTCATATTTCAATGTTTCTGATTATATTTTTGTTCATATCAGTGTTAATATTCATATGTTTTATATCACTTTATAGCCATACTTAGCGTTAGGTGTATGATTTGGTGTTCTTACACCCCAGGTCCTTTGTTTCACTCGGGTGTATATTATTTGGAAACTTTCTGTCAAACAAAAGACTGTGATCACTGGGGCTTGACCAGGGGTGGTCAGATACCCCGTCACACCCTGTGATCACAAACTATTGTTTGACAGAACGTTTGGCGGGAAAGTTCGATGTATTGCTTAAAGCAATAAAAATGACAAATTTATTTGTGTCAACTAATCCACGGGTGCTTATAAGGACAGGACTCTATATTTGGTCCCGTGTGGCTCCCCCTTTTTATAATATTTTCTCAATTTTTCAATATTTGTCATTTATTTATGCTATTTTGTACTATTAAATATAACATATATTTATCATCTATTTTCTATTTTACCAGCAATGTGCCTTTCGATATGTTATATAAGGAGCCCAATATTAGTACAAAATCGCACAAATAAATGACAAATTTTGAAAAATGGAGAAAATATTATAAAAAAGGGGAGCCATACTGGGCCCAATACAGGGTCCTATCCTCAAGCACCTGTGAATTAGTTGACACAAATAAATTTGTCATTAAATATTATAAAAGAGGGAGGGGACATAGGGGCCAATACAGGTCTTCAAGCACCTGTGACCTAATCATGTAAACCACACAATCACCCATGTTTTTCCATAACTATTGATTGTGTGTCTTCTCGAGAAGAACTAATTCAACATTCTAGAGGGGCGGACAGTGAGTGCATTTTTCCCTCCTCCCGCCCCTTTTCTCCTTTCTCCTGTCCCCTTTCTCCTTGCTCTGCCTCCTCTCTCCTTTCTCCTTTCCTCTCTCCCCTTGCTCCGCCCCCTCTCTTCTTTCTCCCACACCCAGTCTCCTTTCCATGACCCCTTTTCTACCAGTCTTTCTACCCGCCCCCCATTTTAAGGTAATAATATTAAATCGAACTTTTTTTCTTCATATGAATCCATGAATCACAATTCTGAAATATCACTTGTGAAAAAAAAAAGAAAAAAAACAGTTCCAAGTATAAGGTTACTACAGTGAAAAAATAGGACACAAAATAAAGATAAAACTATGTGTCCTATTTCTTGTTTACTTTAGTAACCTTATACTCGGAACTGTTTTTTTTTTCAAGCTAAATGAAATATAGTAATAAATCATGCGGAAATGCATTCTTTTAACATAATTTACATGAGCTCGCTCAAAGGCGGTAAGGAAAACGTCGAATTCTTGTCGAAGTTATATGATGTATAATACAGGACAAGCTATCATTGGTTTGCCTAGTAGCACGTTTTAAAGAAATTTGGCAATTTCTGAATTACTTCCCAAAATGTACCAAAATTGTACTGAACCTTGAAAATGAAAAGTAGTCCCAAATAATCGCCATTAGCTTGCACTTCCTTAGATATTATAGTATACGTCCACGCCGATTTTGAAACATATAAGTCCTTTTTCAGACCTACTGATTTTTATTTAAAATTGAGAGATTCGCCTATAAAATAAAAAAAAATGCAAATTTATTAAAAGTTTTCTCGGTATGTACGTGTAGATTATGTTTAAAAGAGCGCATTCCGCAATAATATTTTACTACATTTCTTGCAGCTTGAGAAATACAGACCAATGTTTTGTCCCCCGCCGCAACGCGGAGCGGGGGCATAAAAATGCCGGGTGTACGTGTGTCCGTGCTTCCGTCCGTCACACTTTCTTGTAAGCGCTCTCATGCCTACAAATTTTAACGGATTTTTATGAAATTTATACCTTCAGGTTGAATGGTCGGTCCCTAATGAATTATAAATACATTTTTAACAGGTGAAATCAAACTTTGATGTCTAATTAACAAAAAATGAATTTTCAAACTGATCCAAAATATATCAAGATTGACACGATCATTAATTGTTAAAACAATCTAGTCTTGTTCTCCTGAATATTACGGGCAGTAGATTTTGTAAAATTTGCCCGGGCAATAATTCACCGACTTTCTGATCGGGATTCACAGGAATCAATCCTCCAGTAATCGGGACATTCATTAAAAAAAACACAAAAATCATTTCCTTTATAATGGAAAAATTCCTTTACAATGGAAAAATAATTTTACAAGGTTACATACAAGTTGACACATTGCATTTTATAATTATAAAGGATACGCGAAGTACACAGCACTTTGAACAACTGCACCATTAGACAAGGGCAGATATAAAAAAAAAATGTGTTTATTACATTGAAGTGTCACATTGCCAATATCCCCCGCCCCGACCCAACCTTATTGAATTTTACTAGGAATATTTGTCCGAGGGCATACATTTTTGTATTTTCCTAGAAATATATGTCCTCCAGGATTCATTTTCCTATGAAGGTTTGTCCATGGACTTCAGTTTCCTAGAAATATCTGCTCCCCTCCCCCCAAACACACACATATTTCTACTCGGACATATTTATCACTTACAACTACACATTTGTTTGCATAAAAGCATGTTTTTAATAAATAAAGGAATAAAACAACATTTTATACTTAAAATACATCTTGTATTTTGAAGAAAGATGACCAGTTCGGTCGGCTAAGTTCTTCTATTTCCATATAATTTGGAATTATGATATACTGATGTATAAATTACAATCTCTATTTTATCTTCTTATTCACTATATATCCACGCATTGAAATATTGTTTTTATGAAAATTATTAATATATCCGTTTTGTTAACTTTTGTTTGTCACACTCATCATTGCTTTGTCCTTTGAACTCGCTGTTATTATCATACGGCATACTCGATTTGTTTGTGTAGTTTTATACATCAATGAACTCGCTGTCTACGTGACATGATTGTTATTTAAAAAAAGTCTAGATCAGTATGTTCATTGTTTGTTTGAGAATTACTCAGTCACGAAAAGGCATCCAACGGGGTTTCAAAGTAAAGGTCACAATTAATTAATATTATATTTGATTTTGAGGTTTTTATATATTTTTCATGTTTAATTATGGAAAGAATAATGTTTTTCTCTTTACCTTGGGTGTAAGTTAGTTATGCCCTTCGGTAAACGGTGTTTCTGGAATAGAAAACCCTCCGGCCTCCGGCCGTCGGGATTTTCTATTCCAGAAACACCTTTACCTCATGGTATAACTATTACGATTGATTGATTGATTAGTTAGAGTTTAACGTCCAATGAGCAATATTTCAGCTATATCAGGACGAGAACAAGTTAATCAATTGAAAACAATTGTAAGTGAAAGAAGAAAGAAATATAGGTGGAAGGGACAACCGGGGCAACGACTTTTGATTGCCACTTGAAAAGGGGAGAAATGGGTAGGGGCAGGAAATTTAGCCTTCCATACGACACCCAGTGCGTCTGTTCTCTTTAGAGAAATATAGAAGGGGTCTTTATACTGCATGGAGCGTGGCGTTCCTCCATACAGTTTGGCTACAATGGTTCGCGGTCAGGCTTTCCGTATTATGACCTGACTACCCCATTCCCCTATCCACCAACTGGGGACGCGCCCGGCAGCTCTGTAGCCGAAGCCCCTGAAAACCGATCCAGGTGCCGGGTATAACTATTACGTATTTCGCCTTAAAATCACTTGTTGTATTAGAATATTGCATGTCTATAATCAACACGTAATTTCAATCAAATATTTTATATTTATACTATAGTCTTGTTACAAATTCTTTGTCGAATACTATCTGTATTTCAGACTAAGTCGATTTATAAATAACAATAACATGTAATATCGATTTCTGGTTTTTCATTGTTTTGATTTAATCCGTACTGATGAGACATGAGTTGTCGAAGTTGGCCATATCCAGAGAGTAAATTGACAGTAACTTCGGTATTTTGTTATTTATTGCCACTGGGTCGATTCCGCTCTTGGTGGACTGTTAGTCCCCGAGAGTATTCATCATCCCAGTAGTCCAGTACCTCGTTGCTGGTCTGAATAAGAAATTACCGAAGTTACAATTTCCCATCATCCTTTGGTTGGTGAGTCCAAAGGACTTCGAAACTCATAAGATCCTAGGGGTCTACATGTAGTTGTAAATGCAGTTCCTTCTTTATGCTCTTCTAGAATTTTTATTACTGAAGAAGGTACTCCTAGCTAAAATAATCTAATTGCTCTGCTATTCTGGGTAGACAGAAAATCAATTTATTTTGAAAACTTATTAGAAAATCAAAAAAGTCTGTTTAAAACTAAGTAATACCTCCCTCGTGCAAAGCTCTGTCCTTAGCTGATTTTGGCTTTCAATTTAGATCCTTTTGATTATTTGTTCTCCATCAGATTTTATACATTTTTTAATTTGTAGATTTCCGATCTTTTATTTCATCTCCACTGATAAGACATAAGTTGTC